>JANEHU010004427.1:0-11653 GCA_027563435.1 Nasonovia ribisnigri
ATTTTATTTTTATTGATAATATAATATATTATGTATTACCTAATATAATATTTTAAGGGGTCAAAATATTGATACTCATTACTGTACGAAACACTGAATTTAAATATATTGATTTCAATAGAAATACTTATAAGGATGATACTGGACTTTTTGGACACACTCACACGCTGTATATATAATGATAATTTGAACAATTTTTATAGGTTTTATAGTGTATATATTTTAGTTTTATCAATTTTAACTTAATATTTTGTACTTATAAATCATTAATGAAAATATTATTTAATTTATATTATCGATTTAACATAATTAAATATGTATAGTATAACTATAACAAATAAAAATAATACAGATAAATTCAACTTGTAGTGTATTATATTAATACCTATATTAGATTGTGCGTAAAAAAAATTCAATTTTATTTAACTATAAGCTTGCTGTATTTTTTAAATATAAATTGCGTTGATCCATTAAAAATTAAACCCCGATTTGAAAATTGTTTTTTCTCAATATAATAAAATATACAAAACAACAAAATGGCAATTTCTGAATATTTGCAATATATTAAGTATTAACCTGTGGGTGGGGGTTAGAATTCACCCATGGTAGTCCATGCCCGTCGTAAGAGGCGACCAAAATGGACATATGGAAGGCAACGGGAAACCACCATATTAATATCCCAAGTAACAGCAATCAACATGACAGCTTCTCAAGTAAAATATTCCGGAGGTAAAATAGTCCCCCATTCGGATCTCCGGGTGGGGACTACGAGAGGAGAAAGAAATGTTAAAGAATATAAGGAATACAAATTCATAGCAACTTGGAACGTAAGAACGTTATTACAGTGTGGAAAGTTGGAAAACCTGAAAATGGAAATGAACAAGATGAAAATTGATATCCTTGGAATATCAGAAATAAGATGGCCGAACCCAGGAGACTTCTGGAGCGGAGACTACAGAATAATACATACGGGAACAGCAGAGAAGAGACCAGGTATAGGAGGAGTAGGGCTGATAGTGAATAAAACCCTAGGCGAAAAAGTTAAAGGCTACATACAATACAATGAGAGAATCATACTAGTCAGATTTCAGACGAAACCAAAGGACACAATAGTAGCTCAGGTGTATATGCCAACAACAAATAGTAGCGAGGAAGAGTTAGAAGAAGTATATGAAAATTTAGACAAATTAATAGAAAGTGTCAAGGGGGAGGAAAATCTGATAGTAATGGGTGACTGGAATGCCATTGTTGGGGAAGAAAAAGTAAAAAATATAACAGGTGACTATGGTTTAGGAAACCGGAACGATAGAGGGGATCGATTACTAGAATTCTGTGCAAAACACAAATTAATAATCACAAACACTTGTTTTAACCATCATAAGAGAAGGAGATACACCTGTAAAATGCCTGGAGACATTAATAGGTACATTAATTGATTACATCATGGTAAAAAATAGATTTAGGAATCAAGTAAAAGAAAGCAGAAGTTACCCAGGTGCGGACATAAATAGCGACCACAATCTTGTTATGATGAAGTGTAATCTCAAATTCAAAAAAATAACGTGTAAGAAGAAATTGGTACAATGGCAAGTTAAAAACCTAAAAGATGAAAAATCAAGGAAACAATACAGTGAATGCACAAATGAGGTGACTATAGAAGATCCCCTAGAACCACAAAACATCGAAGAAAGATGGCAGAACTTGAAACAGACAATCACAAAAATAGCAGTAAAAACTCTAGGGCATAAAAACATTGCAGCAAGAAAAGACTGGATTACAGCCGAAATTGTGAACTTGATAGAAGAAAGAAGAAAGTATAAAAATTTGAACAGTACCGAAGGACAGGAAAGATATAGAGCATTGAGGAATCTAGTTATTAGGAAATCGAAAGAAGCAAAAGAAAAGTACCTTGAAGAAAATTGTAGTGATATTGAAATACTTATGAAAACAGGAAGAAGAGAAGAAGCATATAAAATGGTGAAAAAGTTCTTTGGGCAGTATAAGCCCAGAGCCGGTGGAATAGAAGATAATAATGGAAAAATGCTGTGGGAACAAGAAGATATTGTCAAAAGATGGAAAGAATACTTAGAAATACTGTATGAGGGAGAAACATTTAAGGAAATCGAATCAAAAGAAGAGGAAGAATATGAAAAGGATCCAGTCATGAGAGAGGAATTTGATAAAGCATTGAAGAATCTGAAGAACAAAAAGGCAGCGGGAATTGATGGAATACAAGCGGAGCTTTGGAAGGAGGCAGGAGAGAAAGTTAAAAACAGGCTGTTCCAAATTACCAGAGATATATACGTGACTGGCGAAATGCCAGAGGACTACATAAAAAGCATAATTATCCCTATCCCAAAGAAAGCAGCAGCAAAGAAATGTGAGGAATTCCGCACCATTAGCCTCCTATCACATGCATCAAAGATACTAACAAAGATTATATTCCAACGTATTGAATCCAAGATAGAACAATCATTGACGGATGACCAATTTGGTTTCAGAAAAAATAGAGGAACGAGAGAAGCAATACTGGCACTGAGAATTATTATTCAGAAAAGGATTAGAAAGAATAAGCAAACATTTATAGCTTTTGTAGACATCGAAAAAGCATTTGATAATGTGAACTGGAAGTTAATGTTTGATATGATGACAAGAGTGGGGATAAAACAGGCAGACAGGAAACTGCTGTACAAACTATACAAAGATGAGTTGGCGGTTATAAAAATCCAAGATAACGTAGAAGAAGCGAAAATAAACAAAGGAGTGAGGCAAGGATGCACTCTATCACCAATTATATTCAATGCATACATTCAAGAAGCAATAGAAAAGATAAATGAGGATACCAACCTAGGGATAATAGTGAATGGTCATAAAATATGTATGCTGCGCTTCGCCGATGATATAGCGTTAATTGCTGAGACAGAAGAAGATTTACAACAACTAATCAAAACTATGGACGAAATTTTTATCAAGGATTTGCGTATGAAAATAAATGTACAAAAAACAAAAGTACTCGTATGTGGAAGGGAGAATGTGACCAGAACACAGATAAAGCTACGAGGAAACCAGACAGTAAAACAAGTAGATGAATTTGCATACCTAGGAAGCATCATCAGTAATGATGGAAGAAATAGTAGTGAAATAATAAAACGCATCTGTCAAGCGAAAATAGCATTTAACAGCAAGAAAACTCTTCTTTCATCAAGAAACGTTAGCCTAAAAATAAGGGAAAATCTATTGAAGACATATGTATGGAGTATAGCCCTATATGGGTGTGAAACCTGGACAATAACAATGGGAAATCGAAGAAGGCTAGAATCGTTTGAAATGTGGTGCTACAGAAGAATGTTGAGAATAAGCTGGATGGACAGAATAACAAATGAAGAGGTGCTAGAGAGGATATCAGAAGAAAAATTAATATGGAAAAGTATAGTTAGAAGAAGAAACGAATGGATAGGCCATATAATGCGACACGAAGGACTACTAAAATTGATCATAGAAGGATGCATAGACGGTAAAAACCATAGGGGGAGACCAAGATTAGAGTATATTCAACAAATAATTAAGGACCAAGGATGCAACTCATACGTAGAAATGAAAAGGAAAGCGGATAATAGAGAAGAATGGAAGATGGCTGCAAACCAATCTACGGATTGAAACTATAGAGAGAGATTAAGTATTATTTTTTTTTTTTATTTAAGACATTTTCGTAAATAAATATATATCATTTGAATTCCAAAGTTTGTTTAAAAATAAACCTACTGTATAATTTTTACTTTTGAAATGCTTTTTCGATCAATTTATCCTGTCGGCCCGACCAAATCATGTAGTCTGTAGCCGCCTTTATGAGTGTTAAACGATATCTATAAATATTTGAAATTTAGGCCATATGTGAGGCTTACTGCTTGCGTTATTGATGTGTCGATGCGACTGTAGGTTCAAGAAGTTTTGCTAAGCTTTTTTTTTTCCATAGCTGATTTCACATTTATAATAATACTACATCACATTGTGAGAAGGCGTAAATTGTAAGCAATATAATATCAGTAATATCACTCTGTTTTGATAATATAATAACGGGGTATTATAATTGTTAGTGTTAATCTGCGTTCGAAAAATACTTGCCCAATCGGATTACGTGTTCAACCATAATTCCAGCCAACACTACACTATACTGTATAATTTTTAATTTTAAAATGTTATTGCACAATTATTTAAAACAATGTTGATTAGAGTACAATAACTACATACTAAATTAATCTTATACCCACAAATAACCGAAACTAGAGAAATTCAAAATTTTCATAATCCGTTCAAAAATTATTTAAAAAAAAAAATTGCATAATATAATATAAAGATCAACCATAAAATACGCATACTATTATAACTACTTATATAGGTACTTAACGATATCCTTTCGTGAAAACGTTTCAAGATGAAAAATTACATTGGCCAGAAACAGCGCGGCTATGCGGTTATGACTTATAATAAGTATCAGAATCCACCATTTTGTTTTTATTCATAATCAAGTATGTTTGTAGATATACATCAAAAACATCTGCACAATTATAGCAACGTAGTAAATAGTATATTAATTGGTACATTATCATAAGCTTTATACACAAAGATTATCAATATATTCAATAATCCAACTACCAAAGTAAATATTCAATTATCATTTTATTATAATGGCACATACACATGGATAAGTAATGCCACAATCTACGGTTCGATCACGATCAAAGGTGGCATCTCATATCATCATCTATACAAATCCTCCCCACACCCAAGAAGGCGCTTAGTCACTCGTACAGTCCGATTCAAATATTATAAGTATGTTCTATTAAAATAAAAAAAAAATAAGCCAATTGTAACACATTTATCTGGTTTTAAAAGCATTTTTTGAATATACCACTCCTGTTCAATATTCAGCGTTTGTCAAGACAGTAAAAACGTGTAAGATAATTATGAATCGCGAGTTCTACGAAAGGTAAGGAACACAATTATTCAACACCCTTCGCGTATAAATTTAGCTTAGTTTTAACTGAAGAAAAGCTCTCGTACTCACCTACCCCCCCACCATACATGAAATATCATTTTAAGTGATAAATTAAGTATAATGAGTCAAAGATATGCATAATATAACAAAATAAATAACATTTAACTACATTATTGTGCAGACGCGTTAATAATTAAAAAAAAAAAAAAAACTTCATCATCTTTTATTTTTTAACTAACTCCATATTCATTTCGTCCACCTTAACTTCATATTTTTAACTCATTAAAAAATAGACATAGAAAGATAAATAAAAAACTTAAATAAATAAAAACCCAGTCCATTCTTGACAACAACTAGGATGATATATAGTAGACAGTACGATATATTTCAGCGACGAAATAATAATCGATAACAGCCTGCTATAATTATTGACACTTAAAACCACAACCTATCCGTACTGCTTATTAGAACTGGAAAGGGAAAAAAAAAACATTTTTTCCGGTCTTGCATGCACTTTTTTTTTTATTATCCATCGTATATGAGTTTATAATTTTATAGATTATATTATTTATACTTATTCGTGCATATGAACATATTGCTTCGATTCTGTGGGTAGTATTAAAATAGTTACCTATTAAGAACTAATATGATAATCTAGTTGTATTATTAGTGAAAACGGCTTAACTTACAAATTTTGAATTTTTATTCACAAAAACATACAAATTACTCACTCATTTTGTACGAAAAATGGAGCAAAAATGTACACATTGTGCGGCCAACTTCACGGATATTATTATAGTGAGCCTCTTAGATTAAACTATATTAAATTATTCTAATTAATTACAAAGGAACCAATCTTAAACTATGTATAAGTTATAGAATCTATTCATATTTTATAGATAATCGATTAATAGCAATGCCGAAATACATTGACAGTGACCTTACAAACATGATGAGTGTCACTGTATTGGGATTTTTTGTACGAGTGGTGATTATATGTACGTTGATAAATTTGAGAAAAATCATTCATCTTCTACATGACATAGCTGTATGGATCGAGTTGTCTACGAGGCAAAATCACAAGGGTTCCGGGACATTTGCGGTCAGGACATTTGCGGTCGGCACTTTTTTCGTGCCATTCGCGGTCAATTTATTTCTGTTTACCTGTCTATAAAATGTAAGGTGCTATATAATATTATATACCTACTAAATATATATTATATTATGAAAATGTTTTTAAAAGTTTATTATATTATTATTTATACTGGATATACCGATTTGTGATACAGCCATTTGGTTGATTGTGGATATTCGATGTCATTATCGATAAGGCGATAATAATAAGTTGTAGTAAACAATTCTACCAAATTTACACCATACATATAGATATAGGGTCTACGAATGAAGAAATCAATGTAATTCCTGTGATATATATTTTACTTCCGAATAAAACAAAAATGGTTTACGAACGTTTATTTTTATGATCAAAACACATCTTCCAAATTTTAATCCTGAATCTTTAACATTAGACTTTGAAATTTCGGCTATTCAATCAATTATACAAATATTTCCTAGTGCTCAAATATATGGTTGCAACTTTCATTTTAATCAATCACTTTGGAAAAAGTTCAAAATATTGGATTAGCAAACATACATTTTATTCCCGTATTTTTTGTCGTTAAATTAGAATAATTTTGTTGGCCAATACATAATAATAATTTTTTTCTCGTAAAAAATGCCCTATCTGGTTTGATACAAACAGTTGTGATATGTTGTCAATAGAATAAATGACCAAATTCTTCCTATAAATAGCTAGAGAACCCGTCAAAATTTGACATAACCATTGCATAGTTAGACACGCAAATATTGCTGTATTGTTTCTACACTTTTCGAATACAATCTCCATATTTTTTTTTCTTGCCGTTTTTGTTTTTTATTGTACTTTATCCATTAAACGTAATTTTTGTTTATTGTTCGACTAGAAGACATTAAGCGACGTGCGGCGCGGGCATGTGAAACCCTCGACCAGCTCTCCGTGGACAAATACGTAAGTCGCATTTTATATTATATAGAAAAACACAAGAGTTACGCGCTTATCGACGAATTGACTATACATTATTATTATTAACTAATATTAGTTGAATATATTTTATTTTATTGCAGGCCAATAACGTCACGGCGTGCACAAGTCTTTTTATGATGTTTCTTGTAGCTTCTTTCGGTTTGGTGGATGTGTGTAGGCTGGCCCTTGGGCTGTATTTAATCTACTTGGGACTCGTAATGGCTGTGTGCGTCGCCGAAATGGTCAAGAGTCCCGTAGTAGGTTACGCAGTCAGAAGGTGCTTGCCGGCCAAAATCGTCGGAGTGGCCAACGGTGCAAAGGTCCAGCGATTTGTGGCAGTTTTCGTGTGTTACACGAAACGCACGACCTTTGCACTCGTTGTGGCTATAGGGTTTGCGGTGCTGACGGTTTTCTGCTCAGTGTTTCTCCTGTTAAAGGTCATCGGGCCATCGACCGTCGGTGAAGAGCAGGAATCCGCCGCAGACACATAGGCCACGAAAAACGAAGCTCCGGCGACTTATAGCGAAATGTAAGTATTTATTGAAATGTGTAAACAGAAATTGCAATTTTTGTGTTTTTTTTTTGTTACAGTCCGACCGTACAACCAGCTGAAGCTCCCGCTTGTCAACCATAAACATGACACCACGTACGTATTATAGGTGCCTAACTAATGATTAAAAATAAAATTTAAATAATGGTATTTTTATATTGCCGATATATAGATCAAACACCTTCAAATTTTGGAGAAGAAGATATTCGCTTTTTTCAAAATTTAACGAAGGTGTGATGCTGGACGAAGGTATGTAAAAAAATATTTATATATATAAATTATTATGTCATGTTAAAATTAAAAATGATATAATGTAATCGTATGTTTTATAGAGAGCTTTTACTCTGTCTGCCCAGAAACAATAAGTTTATACATGGCGCAGCAATGCAAACAAATTAAAGTTGCCGTGGACCCGTTCTGCGGGGCTGGCGGAAATGTAATTCAACTCGCTAAGCTGTTCGACAAAGGTACTGTAATATTTTTTGCACTCGAAATAAATAAAACAGTTTTTGTAAAAATAAAATGTGAAAATATTATTTATTCTACTTTATTGTGTAGTAATCGAAGTGTAATAATTGTGTATACTGTACCTACATTATATTATTTCCTATTATAAACTTCTAATAATTGTGATATTTACTGTTTGTAATAGTCATTGCTGTGGGCATAGATGCCGACAAAATTAGGCTGGCGAAGCGAAACGCGGAGCTGTATGGCGTTTCACATAAAATTAAATTCATCGTTGGGGATTTCTTTTTGATGAGTGGTCAAATAAAGGGCGACGTGCTGGTGACTTCACCGCCGTGGGGTGGACCACGATACACTAAAATGAAAGTCATCAGCCCGTCGTCCTTATTTGTCGACAAGGTGCTGGAGGTGGAGAGGAATATGGCCCCCAAAATTTTATTACATCTACCAAAAAATATCAATAAAAACGAAGTTTGTACATTATTAAGCTTAAATATAAATTATGTAAATTTATGTGAATCAATAATTTATACTCTAAATTTTATTGTGTTTTCAAATGTGCAACGGAATTGGCATAAATTGTATGAATTGTACTATGTACGAATCCATAATGTAAGTTATAAATTATTGTGTATTGAATATAAAATCATAGTTAAAAAATAATGAATAGACTATATCAATATACATCCTACTTAATTAATTTAATATTGAACCAGAACTAACCATACCTACCATAATATTATAATAATTTATTATGTATGTTTGAATTTTTTAGAACCATTCTGTAGCTGTGGTCATTCCTGAACCTATTGACATCCTTCTACATAACTGTAAGTTGAAAAACATTTATATTATTAAATTGTTTAGTATACTATTTATCTAATAATTTGATTGTCTTTAGCATTCCGCAAGTACGAACATAGTGACGTAGCCAGTTACAAAGGGTATTTCAAGGATGTCAATAGGTTCTTGAACAGCCGTTTAAGACTTAATGTTATTATGGGACCGAACATAATATGTTGAGAAATTTGTCCATGTCACACATTATTTTGCTAGTCCGATTCCGTTGCCATTTATAGTCCTTCCCATCTCCGAAGCTGTGATTTTTTGTTATATTTTTTGTTCAATATCTTTTGTTATATAACTTTTTTTGTTTACTTTTGACTTTACTATGTATTATTACTTTTGTTATTACTTATCTGTGTAAATAAATAAAATTGTACTTATTAGGGTCGGTCTCCACTGCGGTATTTTTGCCGTTCAGTCCAAACGGTTATACCGTCGTGGTTTCACAGTTCACAGCCACCGCGTGCTGCTGCATGCTGTGCCGTTTCAGTGTGCCACACTGCTGTGCCCGACCAACTATTTGAATAAAATTGTGTACCTATTAAATTCCCACGAATAAAATTGTTTGTATTAATTTTTTGTTGTGGATTTTTTACCTATATTTACGAGTATCAATAAACTACATTACAATGATTGACGCAGTGGCGTACTTGTGAAACATTTTTTTGGGAGGGGGAGCATAAATTATTGTATATTCAATAATTATATTGGCATAAATTGCCTGTCATCACCATTTACGGCAGTAAAACTGCTTCGATTTTCTCCAAATATATTGTGTTCGATGGGAAAGTGAATCTAGTTGGTGCATTTGAATAGTTATTTTTAAAAATTCCCAATAGTTTTCAAAAGCACAAGGAAAAACAAAAACAAAATTAAGGAAAAACGGTTTTCACGTAAAATCGGTTTTCGTCGAAATCGATTTTGGTTTTTGGTGTAACTCTAAAATAAATTATCCTAGATATATGAAATGTTCATCTGGGTTGTTTATATTAACATTTTATATATAAATGACATTTAAAATTCTTATACAATTTTCTTTTAAATCTAAAATTTGAAAAATATGTAATACAATATTCCTTAAAAGGTTGTCCTACCTCTATCAAAAAAAAAATATATCGTTTGATAGTCCAATTAAATTTGTATGAGCGATTGAAGTTCAAATTTTTACATCATGGGATATTCAGTAGATCATCTTATTTTGTTGTAATTCAAAAATGAATAACCGTAAAAACTTCAAATTTATATCATATGTTTATTTTATCAATTCCTATGCTATATAGATGACATTTTAAAAACATTTTGGCTCGTTTTCAAGCTGTTTGCAGACATTTTCTGTTTTAAATTTTTCTTGGGTAAAAAAAGCGTGAACATTTAATCTCCTGGTAGGTATATTGTTACAAGAGCAGTTGAAAAATATTAAAAATACATAGGCACAGGTTTTTTTTTAAGCATTTAATAGTAGAAAAGCGTTATATAGATACGGTACCTATTATACGATATAGTATCTCGTTAGAAAAATAATTTTGTATAGGTGCTCCAAAAATATTCTGCTTAAAAATATGCAATTCAAGTTCTATGTTGCCATAGTAAAAAAATAACTAGCTTAAAAATGTATTACAGATACCAATCAATAATCATAAAAAATATTGTTTTTCGTTGACATTAACTTAATATGTAAAAATAATATTTTCAAAAATGTTAAAAGTTTTTAAAATAATGAGTTCCGTGTTTATATGGATGCCCTAGAACATAATATTATACAGAAAGAAATTATCTTCATGTCAAATAAAATTAAATACTGTTGGAATTTTAATTCTAAGGGTACAGACTATACAGGCTATTGCCCCGCAGTACCAGACCTATAGCTATTATAGTATTATATTTGGTGTAAGTGTGTAACAGAAAGACCTGACACGTAATAGAAGTTAAGCCAGTTGAATGTAACAATACAATTATGGAAATTATATGGATGATAAATAGTTAATGATTTACTTGTTTCTGAAAATTCCCAAGAAGAATATTTTTAAAAATATTATTACCTACCTTGAATACATTTTTTTCGAAAATAATTATGATATCTTAAAAAATAATAAAAATAATCAACTTGACTTCGAAACACGTTTTTTTTTTTTTTAATTTGTATGATAATTAGGGCAGTGAGTTGATACATTTGCATATTTTGTATAAATGCTTATATTTATTGCTGAGTGAGCTAAAATATGTTTCGTTAAACTCTTAATTTAAACAAAAAAAATTATATTGCAATAAATGTAATTTTGGTGACTTTTTTTAATTTTACTGCAATTCTTACTATTTTTCATAATTTTCGTTTACATTTAAGATTATTTAACTTAATATATAAAATAAAAGTAACAACAACTGACGTAGAAACATGTTTCTCCTGATACAAAAATTTGTTGTGCGATAACAGACGATCATTGTGTTTTTTTTTTACTCCCTTTTTTAAGTCACCAATCGAACAAGTAGAGCGAACAATTACTAATATTGACGTTTAAGTATATACAAATACAATAGGTAGTCAATAGCCAATAGGTATATGAAAAAAAAGAGTAGTTATTTAAATTGTATTTGCGAATGCAGATCATGCCTAATAGGTGCGATATAATAATGATAATAATGAACTTTATTTTACGAAATAAAATTCCAACTATAATTTTAAATAGGCAGTGTAATACAGTGTAATATACACAGTTTAAAGTTATAATGTTTA
>JANEHU010004428.1:0-23488 GCA_027563435.1 Nasonovia ribisnigri
AGTTAATGATTTACTTGTTTCTGAAAATTCCCAAGAAGAATATTTTTAAAAATATTATTACCTACCTTGAATACATTTTTTTCGAAAATAATTATGATATCTTAAAAAATAATAAAAATAATCAACTTGACTTCGAAACACGTTTTTTTTTTTTTTAATTTGTATGATAATTAGGGCAGTGAGTTGATACATTTGCATATTTTGTATAAATGCTTATATTTATTGCTGAGTGAGCTAAAATATGTTTTGTTAAACTCTTAATTTAAACAAAAAAAATTATATTGCAATAAATGTAATTTTGGTGACTTTTTTTAATTTTACTGCAATTCTTACTATTTTTCATAATTTTCGTTTACATTTAAGATTATTTAACTTAATATATAAAATAAAAGTAACAACAACTGACGTAGAAACATGTTTCTCCTGATACAAAAATTTGTTGTGCGATAACAGACGATCATTGTGTTTTTTTTTTACTCCCTTTTTTAAGTCACCAATCGAACAAGTAGAGCGAACAATTACTAATATTGACGTTTAAGTATACAAATACAATAGCTAGTCAATAGCCAATAGGTATATGAAAAAAAAGAGTAGTTATTTAAATTGTATTTGCGAATGCAGATCATGCCTAATAGGTGCGATATAATAATGATAATAATGAACTTTATTTTACGAAATAAAATTCCAACTATAATTTTAAATAGGCAGTGTAATACAGTGTAATATACACAGTTTAAAGTTATAATGTTTAAAAGGTATAAAGATTTATAATAAATAAGTTTGAACCAAAATATAATATTATATAAGTGTGTAAAAGGAATACACATAAACATTATTAATATAAAAACTATTAACTACCTAGGTTAAGTAAATATGTGTGCAATATGTAACAACATTTACTATTTTAGTATAAAGTCTTATGGTCAAGGCTAGGCAATAACTAGGTAAAAAGTTAAAGTTAAATTTCTTTTAACAAAGTTAAATAACGAGTTGGGTATATTGTTTTCCATGTTATTCAGAAACTTATGAGTCAATTAATTTTAATATATAAAAACAGTTACTATATTGAATATTCACAGAAATTATATATGTACCAACTATATTATAAACAGAAATGTTATAGGAGTAATCACGTTATTAAAAAAAAGAAAAATATAACTATTTACTTTCATTATCCCATCAAAAAACGGGGAAGTGGATGTCTCTCCACTGTAAGCACAGTAGGTTACAAGTTCGTCATTAATTAATGGATGATATTAAATTTGAATTCAATGATATAATATCATTATATACGAAAAACAATTCTGAGCTGAGACGGTATATCAGTATGGATATTTTATATTATACTAGCTGATTCCGCGCACTTTGTTTTATATCTTGATTATATCTGGATTATATCTTGATTATATTCCAAGTATTTAACCTCACATAGACATAGAGAGAAGACTAATTTCAGTACTATGTTACTTTTTTCACTGTAAAAATTTCAACATCTATCTCTGTCCCGTATGTTATACAGATATAATATTATTGAAGTCAGTATAGTTGTGCGATAAATTGAGTTGTGCATTCATATTATAATATTATCATAGCGCCGATAAACACATATTCTACATATAGTCTTATGAGGGTAATAATACAAACAATGATTATCTTATTAAACTCTCCATGTCTATGCGAGATTAAATACTTGGAATATAATCAAGATATAATCCAGATATAATCAAGAGTACAAAGCAAATATCCAGAAATGTCGACGACTAGTTATTAGATATTGGCTAGGCTCTTTGTGTTCCAATAGATATCAATTTTTCGCTGAATTCAATATTATAATTATAATTCGATTACACGGATACATTACAATGTAATATTATAGATTAAAAAACACTTTCCGTCATAGGGAAGTGTACATAGGTATATTATGGAAGAAATGTTTTTTTTTTTATTGTCTACAGGTACTGCTGCAGCCATGGCTTCTTATAATGTGAACGTGACGTATTTATCGTTTATTTAACTGTATTTAATTAATTGTTGGTGATGAGCCATGAGCTATAATTATTGTGAAAGAGTAATTAAAAATTATTAATTACTATTAACTAGTTAATATTATGATCGACTTTAAATTTTAAAAATATACTGGAAATTCCCTTAGTGATTGTTTTACAATTTTACCAATTTACCCAATATTATTCATTTGTAAAAGTGATGAAAAATATGCATAAAAATAAAAACAAATTTTATTAAAACACTGAAATGGTTCACAATTATATTAATATATTTCATGAAATGTTCAAACACTTATGATTTCGATTTACGATACACAACGCGGTGAAACCCAAAAGTGCAAATCGTCTATTTTGTTCAATAGACCAAAAGCACAAATTACCTTAGTAGTGGTATACAATCGCAAAAGTAAATTTATTTCCCGATATATTGTACCTGTTAAACTATAGGTTTCATTTTAAGTATTATCGTATAGTATTTTATCGTAACAAATTACGGTGACGGTTATTGATAATCATTTAAAATAATATAATATATTATAGATACAATGTATACTACAGTATAAACTTATATCAAATGACTTTATATATTAACATATATTTATACATATATATATTATAACTATATAGATAATTATAGTTTTTTTTTAATTGAAACATGTTGGAAATTCGAGTTTTAAATAGTGTATCAGAAATCCACCTATGTGGCTATGTAGTACCTATATCAGTTGGTATATGTCTATGCTACGATCGATTACGTTTGCGTTTACGAATTATAATTCTGTTTACTTAACTATTGAAATGTCATTTATATTAACTTATACAAATAAAGGTATCCAAATACACTTTATTTTTGTAAAATTAACTTGCTCTTATGGCTTGTTAAAAATGGTATTTCTTTTTGCGCTTTTTGGTTGCGTTTGGGCCATATTTTGCGCTTATGGGCTACAGCCCTTTAACGTCACCATTATAGACGATGACGATAAATGACTAATGTCAGCAGTCGATACGGAGGTAAACCGATGACACTCAACGCTCAAGTAGGTACAACCACAACAACTGAAAATGAAATGAGTGAAATGAGGTTGAATTGGTCGACGCCGTTTCCCGGGACGAACCTATGGTGCAACCCCGCAAATTGTACCGTGGGATGGATATTTTGCGCATCGCGATGCTGACCAAGAAGTCGGACCTGGGAGGTCTTGTCTGTCGGGGGCGCCTATTATTGTTCCGTCGACAGCGCACACAACACGCCGATGCGCTTCGTCCCCGCGGCGTGGAAGGGCGTCAAGCAGGCCGGACTCCTATTGTGCTGCTGCGGTAGTTGCGGATGGGAATAACGACCTGCAGCAGGCTCACATCACTCCCTTTGGTCGGATAACACCAGACAAGACGGCGGCGGGGAGTGGTACGTGAAATAGCACACGGTGTCTGGCAGTAGCAGTATAAGTCGCGCGCTATACCGCGTTCTCTGGCCACCCGCGAGACGACACTCGTCTGGCGATAGAGCTAAGCTAGGAACAGGGGCGTCTGCCGCACCGTCGGACCCGTGGAAAAAGTTAAAGTGATAAAGTTTTGGAGTTCGTCAACGGATGCGGACTCGGCCGAGTTGGGATGCCGGGACAAGTATCGCGGTCCACCGATTCCGCATCACCAATAACTTACTGTCTTCGCTCGTTCAGTGTTTTTGGTTAGCGTCGACGTCGTCACAACAGTCGTCTTCGGTTAGGTTAGGCACATCAAAGTCTTGCAATATTCGCTCGCCATCAATCGTCTCGCCGCAGACGCCATGGGACGGCCGTGAGAACGTAGAGTTGACTAGTGGCCCTAATCACTTCGTCCCATCACGTACCACGCCTAGCTTATTGTGTCTTGTCGAGTGTTATTATTTGTCATATTGCCTATATTATTAGTTTTCTAGTTTTTTTTTTACAAATTGTTATTTCTTTATTAAGGCCACTTGTTGCGCCACGCATATTTAATGTTCAATATAAAAACCTTAAAATTAAATTCTGTCAACAATTTAAAAATGTTATATGTTTTCATAAATTTGTTTGAAATATTTAACTCTTGTTGTGCTATAATAAAGTTGAAATTGTTTAAAAAAAGTAAGATATTGTGTGTTCTTTTTCGTGTTTATAACAGACACCTGTAGCCTGTTGTGCTACTGTTGCGGCCGAAAGGAAGTGACCTGCAGCAGAAACTCATACCTCCCCATGGTCAAGAAATACCAGACAAGACCATGGTGATGCGGGGAGTGGTACGTGAAATAGCACACGGTGTCCGGCCGTAAGTCGCTCACTATACCTCGTTCTCTTGCCACCCACGGATTGGCGATAAAGCCAAGGTAGTAGTACGAATGATAAACTTTCGGATAATATTTTGAATTTATAAAATAATTTTATAATTAAATTATCAACATAATATCTATGTATGATCTTTGCATTAATGGTTTTAATAAAATATATCTATTACTCAAATATTTTAATTCCGCAATTTTTTCAAATGAATGACCATTTCAAATTTTTAAAGTATTTAAGCTTCTAAGTTTATGTAGGGGAAGGAGGGGTAAGATGACGAGTTACTTATACTAAAAACATAAATTTATATAAATTTATTTATATTCAGTTTTAGAAAATTATTGTCATTCAATCTTTTTATATTATTAATATAGGTACCTACGTCAATTTGCTTACTAATACTAATACTAATCATCAATATTTATATATTCAATTAAAAACTAATGTATCGTTGGCAAAAAAATTCGATGCTAATAAGAGTGCATTTTTTGATGAACAATTATATTTGTTTATTATTCAACGTCGATGCGACGATACCGATCTGCCAGGTATAGTATCCGTGGTCATCGCGTTTTAATGTCTTTATATTTTATTTTCACCTAGCGACAATTAGTTATTAACATTTTTACTATTATATTATTTATACGCAGATTCTCGCTTACAACAAATATCGAATATCGACATATTATCGTGTTATATGCCCACCAATACTTTAAGTTTATAGTATAAGATATTATAATATAACATAACTCTTTGTATTAGTATAACAGAGTGCATAGACGCATATATGTAAGCGTCCTATCGTTTTTTCCATTATTCGCGACAGACTGGCGATATATCGGCCTGTCGATAAGTCAGTCTAAAAACCAACTCAAACGAGTAAAGTAGTGAGCTCTAACGCAGTGTATAATATAACTTAAGTCAAATAAAGTATAATTATTATTTAATATAGAAACGTGTATTCCTTTTAACTAATCGAAGCTTTCAATGTATAATAAACCATCACTTACTACAGATACGGTTTAACAAATTGTTGTCTTTGTATGCAGCTAAAGACACAATTTAAAATATAACTGAACACCACAGCCCATGCACCGTGGCGTTCGTAACAGTACCATTTCTTTTATTTTATCAAAATCAAACAGTAATTCTATGCTTGATCGAAGAACACAATTTTTTACCACCATCATTTCACTTTTCAGTTCCAATTGGTATTAGATTCATCATCCCTGTTGGCAATATTGGTGTTGGTAGCAGTAGTAGTGATAGAAACTGATATATTTTGATCAACATCTATTTTTGTAGAAACTGTAGAACTTGTAGAAGTAGTTGTGGATTTATTTTTGTTATTGAAAATGTTGAATAACTTTTTACTTTTCATTATTGTGGACTATCGTCGACTAACGTAAACGCGGATGGTCAACTTTTGTAATGAAAACGACAAGCGAATAGCGATCATAATATGTAACCAAAATATAAAATATGCATTCAGAATTCAGATAAGCGCACTAAATGGTCGCAGAGAAAGACCTAGTTCGCTGAATTTAAAACAATAAAAATTAACATTTAATCTAATATAGAATAAACTTCCCAATAATATAGGATCTAAATAATATTATACATTTATTTCATCAAGATCAGTCATAATTTTTATTTTGTAATTAACATAGCCATCTCATAATATATAATATTATTTAAATATAAAAAAAAAAAACTACAAATTTATAATAAAATTTGTAGATATATTTTTTTTTGCGCCTATCTACCTACGTATAAACTATAATATATAGGTATTGTTTTGTTATTTGCGTTGCACAATAATTTAGGTTGTATGTACCTACCTAATAATAAGCTATTATCGATATTGAAGTAATTTAATAAAAATTAAACCCTGAAGGGTAGGAAAACGTAAAATCACGGACTTGAGTAACAAAGTCTGATCGAAAATTTTGAACACACCATATTTGCTCTTAACTCATTGAAATACATTTTTCGAAATTCGCTCGATAGCTAAACTGCATTTATTCCACAGTATGGTAGTTATACCTTACATTTAAGAAATTACTTTTTAGCAGAAAGGCAAATGTTCAAATTGACCCTGTTAAGATATAGAAAAATGAGAAAACGGTGACGCGCGTACCTACAACTTACCTTCGAGACTGTCAGCTTTCACGATTTTTCTGAAGTGGCCATCATCGTTGATTTTTGCGTTTAACACGCTTGCAGTCCATTCTATAGGCGTGGTATTCCAAAATGTACAATAGGTAATCGTATTTAATATATTGACGTATAGTGATGTAGGTTCAACAATCGATTTGGAATTACAAAAAATTTAAACTCGTTTATAAAATATTTTGTGTATTTTTCGATTGAAACCTCGATGGTAGGTATCCCGTGGTTACATGTTTGCACGTTTTATTTTCAGCCATCGAAAAATTGTATAGTTATTATAATATGATCGTATTTTTATCGTTGTATTATATTATTATCACAAATTCGTACTTATACCAAAATAAACCTACCTTTATATTGGGCCACTCGGGTCGTCGTGAATATCT
Organism: Nasonovia ribisnigri; assembly: GCA_027563435.1. Classification (NCBI taxonomy): domain Eukaryota; kingdom Metazoa; phylum Arthropoda; class Insecta; order Hemiptera; family Aphididae; genus Nasonovia; species Nasonovia ribisnigri. The sequence continues at coordinate 6,862 of JANEHU010004428.1, forward strand.
CTAGTTTTCATGAATTTACATCACAGCAACAACAAATATTACGTATATTATATGTTTCACAATAATAAGCATAAATTAGCTTAAATCACCTATTGGTGATTCGAGTGGATAAGTCACTGTAGTGAAAAGCTTCTGTAATATTAACCGTCTAATAATATTATGTAGGTATTTCCAATTGTAATTAAGTAGATAATTAAAAAATAAACAACAATTTAATTCATTATTCGGGTCTTGTAATTTGTAACTCTTTGCATATTTATGTAAAAAAATTGTAATCCTTGATAGTACCTAATGATTGTTTTAATGTAATGTATTATTTAATAAACTAGATGAAAGTTTATAATTTTATAGTACCTACCTACATACCTACAGTCCATTTCAATTTTAGAAATCATTTAAGTACCTACTTAATTTAAATTAATTATAAATAGACTAGCTCCACTAACTCGGTAGGTAATTTTAAGTTATACACAGTTACTATTACATTGAAGTTATATTATTTTTTTGTGAATCTATAATAATATTCATATAATAAATATTCTTGTTAGGTCAGTTAAATAAACCTTTTTAAACTATTGGATTGAGTTGTGAACTTATGATACCTGCCATATTATATGAATATCAATTTTTTTGATGGTTTATATTATCTTCTATGGTTGTAAGTCGTACTTTAACCTTAAATGGTGCAACAATAAAATAAACTCAATATTTGAAGGTATGTATTTTAAATTAAGAATGATAAAACAATATTTTATATTATTATGAAATTAAGTAGTTAAATGTGTGTTTTTACTATTTATTTAATTTTTAAATATACATGATATTATGATTTATTTTTAAATTACCATCTATTTTGTACTAAGCAAAGTGTCATGTTTTAAAACATTACCAGTTTAACTTTTTTTTAAATGTTAGCAGGTACATTTTGATCAAAATACTTTAATTTAATTTTGAACAATTAATTATTCATAATCAACATTTTAAACAAAGCCCCAAACCAAAAAAGGTGGATATTGCTCTGCTGTACAGTACTTATAAGTTACACGTTGGTCACTGCAATGAATGGTGTTAAATTTGACATAATATATATATATATTATTCTTTATCATGGAAGATTTAAAAGTTTAAAACTATGTTGACTATTAATATATTTTTTATTAAATGCTGAACAAAATATTATATATTTTTATTTTATATTAATTGTACGAATTCACTAGTAGGTGACCAGTGGGTAAATAAAAGTATGTAACACTTAAATTTGTTTTTTGTTTGAAGTATTTCATAATTGGTTTGCCTTCTCCCTTGCCACAAAGGTCAAAATGAAAAAAAAAGTTGACCAAGAGTAGTCCTGACATAGATTGATTTGTACAAAAATAGAACACAACTAAATTCCAAATGCCTATTTTGCAAGACTTATAATCAGAGCCACTGACTCCTCCAATCAACTTACACCAAGATTTGTGATCTCTGTGACCATCTTTTATAGACATTAGACGTTGAACTTTCTCAGTAGCTAGGTAGCTATAAACAACAATCTATTACCTGTTCGCAGTTTATCATACTTAATACTTATAAGAATATTAAGGTATAAGTGTAGAACCATTTACAAAATATCATATTATTATTTAAATTAACTTTTCTAAATAGTGTTTAATAAATTCTGGAATACAAATACTCATCCTATTTCATTTTTTTTATAGCATCCTACACTGATCGATATTTGAACTGTGTACTGTTACGCCAACGAATTAAGATATACGTATATATACGTATACCTTAATTCGTGGTTACGCCTGTGTAAGTTATTAATAAAATACGTAAAATTAGTTAGATAGGTGTTATTACTACCAGTTATCAAGATTAAAAATAATCTTATCATTCGCAATCGTGGTTAGGTCATAGAGTTATATTGCTCTATGGCACGAATTAAGATATTATACCTAGGTATATCTTAATTCGTGCTCTATGGGTTAGGTACTTTGGTTGTTATTACTTAATATTTTATTTATTACGTCTCGGCTGTGTTTGGTGTGCCAAGAGTTATTCAGTAATTCCGTATTAGATTTATTACAATAAAAAGTGAATGAACTATTACCATAGGTACTTGTGTACTTGTGTAATTGTGTCTTATTTTTTGGATTTTGTATTCAACCTTCACACTTTCACGGAAACGTTTCAAATTTAGTTCTCAATATTGTAGATGAACGAATCAATTATTGAATGTTAGTACCAGACTCGGCACTTATCAATTCCATTTGATAGTTTTGTCAAAGATTTGGAGTAAACTAGACTAAAGGATGAAGGATTGAATACTTATACCATAATAAGTAAGAAAATACAACTATATTCAATCGAATTCAATAATAGATGTATATTATAATATAAAATAGGTACCTAAAACGAAATCGAAATAATAATATTGTGTTTGTGACTTTATGAAAATAATATTCCAAGTTATCATCAATTTGTGACCAATCCTTGTACCTACCTACCTATTTATACTAAATTACAAACCAACATAAAAACTATTTTTCAACTGACAGGGGCGTACTGATTTAACAATAAATACTTATAATAACTTATTACTTAATGAAATAATAACCACAGTTAGGTATAATATGATTATAATACCTATATGTTATATATTCCACACACAACTCTACTGTATAAATCATAAACTTTATTGCAAAATGATTAACAAGTATTGTATAATTTGGCATAATGGATATATAATATATTGTTTTTACGTATCATGATATTATTAACATATAGGTATTTTAAGAAAAATTAAATTTTATATAGTGAAATCAGATGCCACACTTAGCACTTCTGTGCACACCTATGGTATACACTATACACACAATAAAAATGTATATAAGTTATTCACATATTATTTTAAAAGGTATCATGTCTTCTATGACAGAGATGAATGATGTAGAAACGCAAATTACGGCGTACAAAAGTTATACAAATGGCTCTCACATTGTTAGACTGTTTGAGGTCTTTCAATGTTTACGCAAGTATGTTGAAGTTATTTTACCTTTTGCCAGTTATCAAATTAAATACCTTACACATTTTATTTTTAGAGACAAAGTGTTTTGTGATATTACGATTAAAACTAACGATGGTACAATGTTATTTGGACATAAAGTTGTTTTAGGATCAGCTAGTCCATATTTCTGTGCAATGTTCACTAGTTTTGAAGGAAGCAACAACAATTTGGTACATATAACAGAGTTAGATACTACCATGTTACAACTATTGGTGGATTATATTTATACTGGTGAAATCATAGTGACCGAAGAAAATGTTCAGGTATACTATAGTATATTTTATGATTTGTTATAGACACGTACATAACAATTATTTAAATATTTTATTGTTGATTGCTAAAGGTATTGTTACCAGCTGCGAATCTTTTACAGTTAGAATATGTACAAAATGTGTGTATTGAATTTTTACAAACACAACTGCATCCTTCAAATTGCCTTGGTATAAAAGCACTTGCTATTTTACATGACTGTACTGAATTGTTGGCAAGTTCTGAAGCATATATTAAAAATCAATTTTTGTATGATACACATATCTTAATTTTCTGGTTACATTAGTTAATTTTATACTTTATGTTCATTATTTTCAGAAAAGTAGTCAAATATGATGAGTTTCTATCTTTATCTTCTGTAGAAGTAATTAAACTTATTTCCTGTAATGACCTTTTTGCTCCATTGGAAGAAAAAGTAAGCAAACTAAAATTTATAATTGTTACATTTTAATATTGGATACAATATCAATTATACTGTCTTAGTGACTTACATACACTTATAATATAATTATATACAGTGGCGGTTTGAATGGGGTATATATTCACTTATTCCCTAATACAAAATTAAAAGGTTGACTCGATAGATGTGAATTGTTAGTAAACGTAAATATTAATATTTTTAATAATATCTATGATACAATAGTTCTTGGCAGTTGATTTAATGGATTATAGAAATCAACAAAAAATACTTTAAGTACTTAATCTATCAAATGCTCATGTGTAGTATTTCTTTCTTTTGTATAAGAAGCTATTGTATAAATTATATATAAAACAATAAATTATAAATAATAAAACTAAATGTAATTAAAATACCCACCTATAACAATAATATTGACAAAATTTTAAATTTGATCTATGAACATACGTATAATAAATATATCGTGGCTCGCCATTAGAAGAGGTTCCCAAGAGTATAGGAGACTGATAAAATTGTAACCAGTAGATATTAATTATAACAGGTATCACCCACCGCTCGGTCTGTTTGATCTTAAGAGGAATGTGGCTGATATTGGTTGATCATATCAAAAATTAATTATATTATCAGTTGATCACGTGCGCAATCGTAAACATGCTTTTACACTTTATTTTATACAAAGTAGCTTTTTATTTATTTGCAAAAAAAATACAATTTTCTGATGTAGAAATAATGAAAGAAAAATATTATACACTTTATTATTATACTGAATATAATAATAAGTAGATAAAAACCGGTTGATCCCCAGATACTTAAAATGTTTTATGTAGCTCACTACCTATTGGTAAAGGTTGTAACCCATGAATTAAGAGATTCAGATTTTTCAAAATATTCTTTAAATTTGAGCAAAACAAGTGCTATGTTTTTATTTAAGGCTTAGTATGAGTGAATGACTTATCCCATTTACAAAGTCTTTCAAGCCCCCCTCCCCCTTAAAAATGTATAAAATAATTGTAATATTCAACTTTATAATCATTATCTAAAATGACCATAGAGAAGTATTATTCTTTCTTCAATGTTATGGAATATCTTCTTAGTAATTAGCTAACATTTTGCTTAAAAAAAATTTTAGATTTTCCATGAAGTGCTTTGTGAACAGCAACTAAATAGGTACCTATCATTATTTAATAAGCCAATTACAGTGAAACTTCCATGCTTAGAAGTCTTGTGGGCGACAAAAGAAAAATTGTAGAATAGAAAAATGTGTTAAATAGATTTAAATAAATTTGGTTCTAATTTGTGGTTTGGTTCTTAGTAATATTTTGTATGGAAGTATCACTTGCATAAAAAACTGGAAGTCTTGCTTCCGCTGCATAATTAGTTTGAAATCAAGAAATTAATAATTGTAGGTAAGTGCAGGTAAAATTTATATATATTGAGCAAAAGAGACTGTCTATCTTTTTTAAAGTTGAACTTCAAACGCTTATCAAATAAAATTATACACATGTCTTTGATATAAATAAATCAGTGCAAGTTCAACTTTGTGGGGATTTTGTATCACATTTTCACACCTCAAAATGGTATGCTATTGTAAATTTATTAGTTCTAAAATTTTAATAACAACAATTTGAACAGCTAACCTATAGTACTGAATTTCCACTTATGATGTCTGGTACAACAAATTAATTTTTAAATTAAATAGATGTGCTAATTTTATACAATAACATTTTGTTATATATTAATTACAATGTATTTATTTGTTATTATAGGTATTCGAATGTGTTACTGATTGGGTGAGACATGAATTGGACAGTAGAACAATTTTTTTCTCCGAACTAGTGGAACATGTACGTTTGCCATTAGTTTCAAAACAGTTTATATTAGAAAAAGTAGTTGATGAACCTCTTATTAAAAATAGTCCAAAATGTAAGTTTTTCCATAAATACTGATACTTATATTTTGAGTTAATATCTTATTATTATAATATTGTTAGGTAAAGATTATGTGATTGAAGCGTTACATTTAAATCTACTTAAGTCAGTACAACCTTTCACCAAGCCACAAATTATGCGGAATAAACCTAGACAGTTTGACTGTTTACAAAAAGTATGAGTCTGTTTTGATAAATTTATCTTTAAGATAATTTTATCAAGTTATTTCTTTCAGGTTATTCTTGTGTTAAGTTGGTCGACAACCACGAATAAGACTTCTACAAATTGGTATGACCCAGAAAACGATTTATGGCACAATGTACTAGAAATGGGTAGCGGCTGTCGGCCAGCACATCTTGCATTAATAGCAGATCAATATGTATTTGCTGTAGGTAATAACAATTTAATCAAACCTCAATCTGTTACAATGCTTGATTTAACTTCACAAGCCCCCTGTTGGGTACAAACAGCAGACATGTTAGTTGGTCGAAGAAATTTAGGAGTTGGTGTATTAGATAATTGTGTATATGCTGTAAGTTCTATCGATTTATTAGTTATTTTGTTTTATACATTTAATATTATTTAATATTAAAATCTAGATTGGCGGATTTGACAGTTCTAGTGATTTAAACAGTGCTGAGGTTTTTGATATCAGTATTCAAGAATGGAAAATGGTTTCTAGTATGAACTATAAAAGACAGAAATTTGGCGTTGGAGTATTAAATAATCGTTTATACGCGGTAAATAAATATTTTATTTTAATTTTGATTTATTTTACATAATATTTTATTCAATTGTACAGGTAGGAGGTTATGATAGTTCATCAAAGAAACGTTTGAAATCTGTCGAATGTTATTGTCCCATTCTTAACTCATGGGAATTAATTGCAGAATTGTCTATAAGGCGCAGTCATGTTGGTATAGCAGTCTTAGACAATGTTATGTATGCTATTGGTGGTATAAATGACTTAAGAATAGTTCAAAAAAGTGTAGAAGCCTATACAACAAGTTCTGAAGTTTGGACTCCTATTGCCGATATGCATTTGTGCAGACACAGTCCTGGTATTTTTCAAATAAAATCTTTATAAAATGTTATTCAATTTAAATTACGGTTTTTTTTTTTTTTTTAGGAGTAACCGTTTTAGATGGTTTATTGTGTGTTGTGGGTGGAATTAATTCTAATGGTTTCTGTTTGGATTCTATAGAAATTTACAATCCTAGCACTAAAAAATGGAATTTAATGGAATCTAGTATAAATGATGGTGGTGAAATTATTACTGCAGTAGTCATTGACAAGCCGCCACATTTTATAACTGATTAGGATATACTATGTCTCACCGCCTGATTGTTGGTAGTTATAAAAAAATCATGTGTTAATAGTTTATGGTAAAACATTTTTTGAATGTTTGAATAAAAGTTTTTTTGTAAAATTTAAATTTATCAATGTTGAATTAAATAAACAAGCCAGGAAATTAATTTAATTATTATTACCTATATAATTTATATTAGTGCATCATATTAATATTCTTTCATCTAAATATTTTACTGATATTGTATTTCTTGCTACTTACTTATTAATACCATGTTTCATTCCTAAATAAACTTCTAACTAAATCTACAATATAATTTGAATTGCATTTAATTAAAAGTTGCATATTATTTTACTCTATTGTTTATAACTCTTTCCGAGTTAACGATTAAATTGGAACGAGAACACCGGTCACATATTTAAAAATAAAAATAAAATAATCAAACTGTATTTGGTCTTAAAAATCTTGATGCAATTTATATAGTAAATAATTGCCTAAAATAATAATGCAATATCAGTTATCACTAACAATCTATCTGTTTCAAATAGTTAACAATCACTTTGAAATGATTAAAAGTGATTAAAAATAAATCTTATATTTAGTTTAGAGTATTAAATGTATTATGTAGGTATACATGTATAATGCATCCAATGTAATTATAAAATATAATTTATATTGAAAAAAAAATATAACTTGCCTGTATATAGATTTTAAATAATATTCATAACTTACAATTGTAAGTTACAATACTTTTATTATATTATAGGTATAGTAGAGTCTTGATAACCCGAATGTCAAGGAAGGTAAAATTTAATTTGACTTATGTATTTTTAGAGTTACATAACTCGAATCAATTAAAATAATTTCCTAGGGACAAAAAAAAACCAAGTTATCAAGGTTTTTGAGTTATCGAGACTCGACTGTTTTAGGTAGGTACCTACAGTACTTATTAAATTACAGTTTATCATAAAGAAATTATTATACTGTTATTGATAGTAAATTAAGTACTTACAGTTCTACAAAAATAATTTACCAAAATGTTCGTTTTATATTAGAATAAAAAATTATGTGCTCTAATATTATACATCTACAAGTGCAGTTTAAAATTTAAATAATTTACTTCGGCTCCAGTGTCTGTATTGACAGTATAAATTAAATTTAGATCCAACAAAAACAATTGAAAAAAAAAAAATGGCAATTCATAATATTTAAATAATAATATAATAAAACTGTAAAAATAATTTTGTTTAAGATTCTATGTCTATATCTATAGATAGTATACGTAGGTATTCACTTTTTATTAACTTGAAACAAATAGTAAATTAAGTAGGTACCCTACAGTTCTACAAAAAAAATAGATCAAAATATTCGTTTTATATTAGAATACAAATGTATGCACTTTAATATGAGTAATATTATACCTGGAGGCTGCAAGTCCAGTTTAAATACCATACTTTGGCTCCAATGTCTGTAATGGCAGTATAAATAAAATTTAGATTAAACTTAACACTAATACACTAATAATTTTTATTACCACTAAAGTAGCACTAGGTATTAAAAACTAGGTATTATGAAGGTCATGACCTTCATTGTTAACCATGGTTCTCAAAAAATAATTAATTTCGTTAAATGAAGATATCGTTATATTATGGACATTTCTCTGTAGGTAACTATATTATATTATATTATAGTACTTAGCGCGCTGTGAAGTGATTTTCTGTCAAGATGTGGCTGCTATCGTAGCTATGCCCAAGGTATATTTGTGGTTAGATTTTGATTTACTTGCGTTAATATTACTTAATGTATAGTTGAATTAGTTATAGAATTATAGGTGCACATAGAATAAAGGAAAAGATTAGGAAAAAAAAAACTATGTGTTTATATTTATGAGATTTTTTGGTTACAGAATAAACTACTTACGTTGAAAATTGTTTTAAATTTCAAAATTTCAAAACCTTAGTTATAAAATGTGAACACTTTACATATTTCAAACTGCAAAATAATTTTTAAATTTAAAATTTGATAAATATTGTCAAAATACGAACATTAAACGCTTATAAAAAAAATTGTATTTTTAATATTCGTCATACTGTTATTGTAAAAATATATCAGAAGCCTTATACTAAATTTTCACTATTTTTGGGCAAATATATAATATTATATTATTTACAGATGTAGTATAATATATATATAGGTAGATACCAAACAGTAAATACTAATCAGCAATTTGTTGTAGTAGCAAATTTGTTAAATTTAGTTTGAATATTATAACATAAATTATAATTTATATAATCAAGAATTTTATAAGGCACGTTATTATATAGATATGGACCAGTATATTATAGAAAAGAAGATTGAGTGGTAAATTTATTATTTATGTTTATTGAATGTTTAACTAAATTGTTTGAAACTGATGTAGCGATGTTTATACATTTTGATTAAATCTTTTGATTCTTACAGTACTAGATTAAAAACTTTAAGTCATTTAAACTGTAACAAAATAAAAGAACATTTTGGAAAATGTAATAGGTAGGTACTGTTAAATGTTAATGTAAGAATAGCCTTATATGTATAGGAAATCAAATATTGATAACTCTAAATTTAAAATAAAATCCTGGTTAATTAATTATTTATATACTTTAATATATACTTTACTAGACCACCACCTCCACCTCCCTCCGTAACACCGGCTGTTGGGCTACCACCGCCGCCACCTCCACCACCCTCGATGACGATGACGACTGGGACGCAGGGATTACGGAATGAGCCCTCGTCTGCAAAAGTGGCCGTAAATGAAAAAAAAACAACAAAAACTTACTGCCGCATTCCGATAACGGAAGAAATACTCAGATCCGTTGTACTGAAGCCTGTAGTAAGACGCACCTAAGTGGCTAAGTATCTTTCGTTATGCGAATGCGACAGAACGTTTTTTGGATATTTTTATCTCACTAACACTACTCGGTTATTATTATTACTTATGTTCAGTTGAACAATTTGTATTTACATAATATGTAATAATATATATAATATATATATTATACGAGATGTGTATAAAATAAACCTGTTATAAAAAAAAAAATAAATATTATGTTATAAATCTGTTATCTCAAATATATTAATCTTGTATTTTTTATAAGGTAGGTTTTCAAATTACCATTACAATTATGAGTTATTAAAGTTTCACTAAAACTATTTAATAATTGTTTGAATCCTGAAAATGTGTTAATGAATTCATGTAAAATTATCAAAAATCTAAGTTTTTAAAAATTTTTAAATATCTAGAGGAAAAGTGGCAATTAAATACGTTGGACGTGAACATTATTGAAATACCTAATCAACAGTTACTATCGATATAATATATGTTTTATCGATTATTATAATTTATAAAAGCATCGGATTCGCAGTTATGTTCTAAAGGTCATCCAAATAAATCTTAGAAAAAGATTTTAGTCGTGCAAAACTAGAGATGAACCTGGTACACAATATACCAAGTTTATCTCCGTTCGTTTAGCCGCTGTCGAGAAATCGTGCAGACAAGCAGACAGTGTTCAGACAGTTACCATTGATATAAGATATGTTTTATCGATTATTATAATTTATAAAAGCATTGGATATTCAATATTATTATCCGATTAGACAGATAATGTCAATGGAATTTTATAGTTTAAAAAAACACTTCCCGTCCTAAGTACATTGTCGAAGAAATGTTTTTTTTTTTTATTATCTCCAGGTATTGCTGCAGCCATGGCTTCTTATAAAGTGAACGTGTATTTGTATACAAGTAAAACATCATATGAAACCAGAGTAAAATAGCAATAAAATATAAAACCGTTGTCATACCATCAAAATATTAGTCTCTATAATTTTTGTAATAGATGATTTTATTCTAGGATAACTAAAAATGATAAAAAAAAATGATTGGTGATTTATTTATGTTGCCTGTGGGTCTGAGAGAGAAAACAAATATTGCGTTGATATCCACTTAAGCTATAATATTGTTATATTTGAGAATATTTTAGAAAAAAGGAGTGGAGCAAAAAAAAAGTTCATTAAAATTATGTACCAAAATTATGTATTTACACCCCAAAACCTAAAAACTATAATAAATATTTGTAGTTTGCAAGTAAATTCATTTTTATGAATTTATTTTAATGTACTTTGTAATGTTTCTAATACAACACAAATGGTTAGTATATTATATTATGCATTATTCTACTCTTTTAATTGTATTATGTGAAATAAAACAACTTAAGATAGATACCTATTAATAAATTCAAATCAAATCTTGTCAAGGATAAAAAAAATATTTCTAAATAAATAAACGCATATTATTATTATATTGAGAATTATAGAATATTATATATTATAATGTTTAATAATGAATTTACCATGGCCAATGTAATATGATACATAATTATTTAAATTTGTTTTAGATTCTGAGCGGAGCGATGAATGTATTGATTTTACAATGATGTGTGTTTTTTTTTTATTTTTGTGTCTGTCATTACGTTTTAGGACAGTAAAAATGCTTTGATTTTCTTCAATAGTACTTTTTCTGATAGGAAAGTGAATCTAGTTGGTACTTTTGGGGGTCAAAAGTTAAAAATTCCCAGTAGTTTTCATGAGCGCCGTGAAAAACAAATGAAAAATTAAGGACAAAACAGGAATTTTTACGGAAAACCAATTTTCGACAAAATCGATTTTGGTTTTTGGTATAACTCTAAAAGAAATGACTGTAGAGACATGAAATTTCGACCGAATGTTTATATAAGCATTTTCTACACACCATAGCATTTTCAAAATATTCTGACTTATTTTGAGCTGTTAACGGACATTTTCAGTTTCCAATTTTTTTAGTTTTTTTTTCTATAAATGTCAATAAAATTTTATTTGTTGGGTAAAAAATCTTGAAAATTTAATAGTAGGCTTCTAATATATAGTTTCAAAGGCAGATGAAAAATATTAAAAATCCGTAGTCACAATTTTTATTTATAGGTAATCAAAGTTCAAATTTTGACAAAATACGTAAAAATGACGAAAATGTGCAATTTATTTTGAGTTAGAAATTCATAAAAATTTTTCTTTTTAAATCTAAGATTTGAAAATGTAATACAAGATTCCTCATAAGTTTGCCTAATTTTATCAATAAAAAAAAGTTTATAAGCAAGTCATAATAAATTTTTATGAGCATTTTAAGTTCAAATTTGTACGAGATTCGATATTCACTCGATTTCTCACGTAGCGATTTTCTTATTTTGTTGCAATTCAAAAACAAATAACTGTAGATGCATGAAAATTTCACTGAATGTTTATATAAGCTATTTATATACACCATCTAATTTTTAATATATTTTGACTGTTTTTCAGCTTTTTACGGACGATTTCAATTTTCAAATTTTTTAGTTTTTTTTTCTATTAATATCAATAAAATTTTATTTGTTGGGCCAAAAATAATGAAAATTTAATACAAGGCTCCTGATATATTATTACAATAGCAATTGAAAAATATTAAAAATACATAGGCACACATTTTTTTTATAAGCATTTAAAGTTCGAATTTTGACAAAATTCATCAAAATCTCGAAAATGATCAATCATTGTAATTAAACAATTATAAAATGGTCAGTTTTTATAACTAAGGATTGAAAATTTAAAATAAAGATTCTAATAAATAGTACATACTGTATTCAAAAAATCTAAAAAATATTTAAACACAGTTATTTTTTACAGACATTTTAAGTTCAAATTTGGACGAAATTACATATTAATTTCAATTTTAACGAGTAAAAGTATATATTATAATATTTTTATAGCATCACTGATAATTTTAGGTTAATAATTAAATAATATGAATAATATTAATTCAACTTAGCAGCTACCGTAAATTAACAATATCAATATACCTAATTTAAAATATCCTAGACTGACATACCGTCTCCGCTCAGAATCGTTTTTCGTATACAATGATATTATATCATTGAATTCAAATTTAATACCATCCATTATAGTACAGTGATCTACTTGTAGCCTACTGTACAGCGGAGCGACATCCACTTGACCCCCCTTTTTGTAATTGAGTATGTAATTGTAATTAGTGTATGTGACTATCCAGACTGTAGTCCCACTTTACCTAGAGCAATGCTGTTGTGTAAAAGAAATAGCAGAGGACATAATATTTTTATTTTTTTGTTATCTTACAAAAGTTTGAATATTATGCCAATTGTATAAGTGTGTAATAAAATGACAAAATAACAAAATTTAAATATTTTATATACACAGTTTAAACTTGGAAACCATCATCTACGATGCTCCAAAATAAGGAGCAATACTCATCTCCATCCTGGTCCTCTTTATAAGTTTATTTATTTTTAGGTATTTGAATGTGTTATTTATTGGGCAAAATATGAATTGGATTCTAGAAAATATATATTACCCTAATAATTACCTAATGGAACATCTACGTTTACCATTAATATCGAAAAATTACATATTATCAAAAGTAATTGAGGAACCTTTTCTTAATAACTGTCTTTGTAAGTTTTTTCTTTAAATATGATTCTATTGTGAAAATGTGAACTAATTTATATTTTATGTTTTTATAATTTTTTAAGGTAAAGATTTATTATGCAGGCATTTCATTTTCATTTACTTGAGTCAGATCAGCTTATTCAAAAAACATCCGGACTAAATCTAGACTTGGGGATAAAGTATGATTTAAAGTGTGATAAATCGATACGACTTTGCATGCAATACTTAACTCCGATGGAAGGTCTTTGAATATTTATTTATATTTTTGTTACAAATTTCAATAGCTTAGAAATCAATTTATGACATTTTAGTGAATATATTTTTTTTATAAGCAAATTATACATATAAACAAAGAATGACAATTTTAGTTGGTCCTCGTGCAAAAAAAATTACGAGGAACAGTTCAGTCCGGCCGGGTCGTCGTCGTGCAACAGATTTCTGTTGTGTGTCACGTCTAACTGTAAGCCATATTGTTGCCATTTATATCCTTATAGTCAATCATTATAATAATATGTATTCATTCGTGTATACATAGGTGCCGAATTATCGTCAAGGCGTGTGTTGCTATAAATGTTACATTTTTTCACCGCGAATTGAATGTTGAGTCCACGTTATTGTGGGCGTTGTCCATCAAAGTGAAAAAAGAGGATAGTGATGGTAAAATGTGGCAACCACCGTGTACCGCCAACTATTCACCGGCCATGTTCGCGGGACTGACGGCATTCACCAAGATACTGTTCACATTCTGTTCGTTTTTTGGTAAGATTATCATGTCAATATGCAGGGCCGCGTGGGAGGGGGGCACTGGCTACAACTACCCCGGGCGCCAATTTTTGGTGGCACCAATATTTGTGGTCGGAAATTAGTTCACTTGTGAATTATTAAAACTTTTAAATATAGATAGCACACAGCATAACACGTGCACTATAATGATCTACTCGTACATATTGTCGAGCTGAGCGTGACGTATGCGCTGCACGGAATGTCAGCCAGAAGATACGCGATTCTCAAGGATGTGTGTTGGGTCCTTTTGGGCTTGTCGGTGTTCCCGTGCGGTACGTTCGCGATTGTGCTGCGTATAATTCACGGTGATATTATTCACGTTCTGTTTCATGTCTATAAGTCATATTATTTTATAGTTTATTTAAATATCACCCAGAAAATTAGGTATATGAATAATATTATTACCATCAGTATTTACACCCGTTATCAGTCACCGCCGTGAATTATACGCAGGACGAGCGCGAAGGTACCGCACGCCAACACCGATAAGCCCAGAAGGACCAAACACACATCTTTCAGGATCACGTATCTTCTAGCTGACAATCCGTGTAGCGCATCCGTCTAACGCACAGCTCGACAATGTATGGGTAGATCATCATATTACACGCGTTACCCAGGTATCCGATGAGCGCCACCAACACTTGGAAGCCACTGGTAGACGGACACGCTACTGCAATGGTAACTGGAAAAATCAATGCCCGTTGTTAGTCAGCATATTATATGACGTGCAATAATACATAATACAATAAAAGTCATAATGTTATGTGCTAGAACATGGAAAATCCATTTAGGTAAAATTAATGTAGAATACATAGACCTAAGCATAAAGCATGAAATAGAACAAAGTTACATATGTATGGTGGTTCATGAATAAGTTGTTATTTTCCTATAAATTAAGTTTTGAACCTTATAAGTACATATTTTTTTTTATGTAAAGTAAACTATTGCTTTCTCTTGTTTTAATAATTTTAATAACAATTTCGTATTATAGCGGAACCTAATACAGGTTATTGGTACCACCTCCAATTTATTAAAAAAAACGATAATAATAAGAAAATCATAAATTTGATTAAATTTGACGTTGTCTTAGAATTAATATTAGAGATTTAAATTTTTATTTATTGCTTAAACTTTTCCGCACACATAACAAATACCCGCGTCAAAAAGAAATCGTTATTATTGCAAAAAATGTTTGGTATTTTATATTATTATTTTTCTAACCCTATTGGAACACTAAAATATGATTTTTAAAGCAAAATTAAGTGATTATAGGTCAATCGATTTGATTATAATACACGATCTTCTGGACAGAACCTTGTTATACTACAATATAATAATATTATGTGTACGTCTAGTTAATGATCAATTTTGGCGATAATGTTTTCCTGGGTGATATTCAATCAAGCAATATAATAATGTGACATACCAATATGCCGCATTTAAGTATTTTGTGCCATTGTTCAAAAAAAAAAAATCGGCTCCTGTAAGGGGCCTAATCACTGGAAGTATGGGAGATAGATTCTCGTGAACCTTTTAGATTTTGAGAAAAGAAAGGAATATTTGTTTTAAAATAACAAGTCCTTAAAAAAAAAAAAAATTGTTTATTAATTTCATAAACCCTCCTCTCCCCCCAACCAACAAATATATAATTCAGTGTATGTCACTTCAGCCCTGCTTTAATTCAAAATATGTATAAAATAAATATTTTCAATTTACTTTAAATAGTGGTAGAAAATACGTTTGAAAAAGAACAAATATTGTGCACTATTCAAATGAATATTTTAGCTTCTATAATTATCATTTTGAAAATCAGGCTTTGATCCGGCATGGAAAATGTTATCTTCTTGTAAATAAAAAAAAAATTAACGAAATCTGACTATTCTACAGGGCGTGTGAGTTTTTCCTGTAAGCCATGTTTTTGCAGTACTAAAAAAGCACCGGCTCCGACACCCTTATTATTTGGTATATTAATAATTCTTGAAAGCTGATGGCTTATATTCATATAAATACATTAGTTTTTTTTCAATTTGAACAGTATAATACATAAATATGAAATTGTTAATGAAATAATGTCAATTTTAAAAGTTTTAATAATTCACAAGTTAACAAATTTCGGACCACAAATGTTGGTGCCCCCAAAAAACTGTCGCCTGGGGTAGTTGTAGCCAGTGCCCCCCTCCCATGTGGCCCTGCATATTGACATGATGGTCTTACCAAAAAACGAACAGAATATAAACAATATCTTGGTAAATGCCATCAGTCCCGCAATCATGGCCGGCGAATAATTGGCGCTACACATTTTTCCATCAATATCCACTTTTTTCACCTTGATGGACGAC
>JANEHU010004429.1:0-18736 GCA_027563435.1 Nasonovia ribisnigri
AAAAAATAACTCAAACAACATTACATTTTATCCTCTTATATACCCGTGTTGCATATATAACACACTGGATCAAGTTTTTAATTTTGATATATGAAGTTATGAAGTCATTGTATTGTAATATGATATTGTATATTGTATTCCAATGGTAGTAGGTATTATAATGGTAGTATATTTTACTACAAGTACAACTACGGTTCTCAACCTTTATATAATATATATATATGTATAGTATAAACCACCTACACAGTTTGGAAATTATCACATGTATTACAAAAATACAATTATGAATATCAAATAAAACATAAATGAAGATTTGGGCACTACCTGCAAACACTGCATTAGTCTATACATTTTTTAAGAAGACCCTTTGAACCACAACACGTATGCTTCTATTTCGTGTAACATATACTTACCAGATAAATTCTTATATAAATTCATACTATAGTCATATACTTACCAGATAAATTCTTATATAAATTCATACTATAGTCACTTACACTTACTGTTATAGAGTGGAATACTAGCTTATACTATAGCTACTACTATATCGTTGTACTGATGTTATTTGGGTAGACTTTTTCACTTGGAAATCTCAGGTGGAACCATGATAGTTTCGTTTGTACAGTGCTCACTGTATTTTAAATGTACTTTTTATGTACTTTGGCACTCAACGTACAAAATACTTCTCTATAAAATTTAACTAAATATAATATATACTTTGGTAGTTACATTAAATACAAAATGTTATAATAAACTATATACAAAATCCTTGATTCGTGATTGGTGTGCTAGATATTTCACATGTAGTACTTTTATGAATGTTTAGATTATTGCAAAAATTAAATTTGCTTTACTTGCTGATAGTTATCACATGGTTATTATTTAAGATAATCTATGTACACTGTACTACCTGTACTAAAATTACAAACATTCATACAATACAATACAGCAAGACTCATTTCCAATTCATTATTTAATAGACAGTTATGGAGTTCACTTATTGATTCACCTGCAATTACATTAAGTCTTTATTATTATTATTATTATAAAAGTATGTCTTAAAGTCATTTAGGTATAGGTGTATTTCATGCAACCATTACATTAAATTTATCATATCATTTATAGTAATTTCAATACATACTGGATAACACATAAACATGTTAAACAATTTTCGTTTCAGACAAACGTTCTTCTCTGAATTTCTTTGTTTCGTGATAGGTACCTACTTTATTCTTTAAATAATAATATTTGTCTTCTTATAATATTATATTTGTGTTGTTTCAACTGCATATTTACAGGCACTGGATCAAGCTTACATATTATATCGTACTGATGTTATTTAAGTAGACTTTTTTTACAAGTGTGACTAGGTATGTAATGTAGAATGATAGTTATTAGTTTTAATTGTACAGTACTCGAATACCTTCAATGGAAATTAGTAGTTTTACAGTTATTATTATAGTTGGTTATAACTCACTGTATTTCAAATGTACTTTTAATAGAGGCATTTGTAATGTTTTCTTACACAGTTGTTGACTGTTATTCTTTACTAAAAAATACAACATTTCACTGTCATCGGCTCCACTGTGTGGGTATTACACTACTTTGATATCTTTCCTATATAGGTACATGTTGAATTAACTGCATTTGACAATAATGACATTACCCGTGCAATATAAATTTAGTGGAAGTAGATTCCACTGTTAGTTATTACTTATTATTATTGTTACATTGTAAAAACTCAATTTCACTTATAGGTATTCGGGGACGTCCAGGTGGAGGGAGTAGAGGACATGGAAGTGGTCGACGTCCAGGTGGAGGGTGTGGAGGAGCTGGAAGTGGTTGACGTCCAGGTGGATGAGGTGGAGGACATGGAAGTGGTCCACGTCCAGGTGGATGGGTTGGAGGACGTGGAAGTGGTAGACGTCCAGGTGGAGGGTGTGGAGGAGCTGGAAGTGGTTGACGTCCAGGTGGAGGAGCTGGAAATGGTTGACGTCCAGGTGGATGAGGTGGAGGGCATGGACGTGGAAGTGGTAGACGTCCAGATGGAAGGGGTGGAGGACGTGGAAGTGGTTGAAGTCCAGATGGAAGGGGTAGAGGACGTGGAAGTGGTTGAAGTCCAGATGGACGACGTGCGAGCAGAACTGGAGTTCGTGGACATGCTCGACGAGTTGCAGCCAGACGTTGACGAAGAGGTGAGTTAATAAGTCTTCTTACTTATAAAAAACTAAGAAAAAAAATTAACATTATCATTTTAATTGTAGTTTGAACCGATTCCCGCGGGTGTTCCGGTCGAACGACCTAGAGTGCGTGCGCCCGTGATTGACTAACACTAACACTAGGAATATGAATTTGCCCCTTAGAGTAAATACTTTTTACAGATACCTTTCTTAGAATATGAAAAAAATATGATAAAATATTTTGCACGCTGTATCAAATAAACTAATGGTTAACCATGTTAATTACACTGCAGTATACATCAAATCCGATATTACATTGACATTAGACTATATTTCCAAACAAACAGTTAATACTATACAATTAAATTTATAACACCTCCTTTAACCTAATGCTTCATTTTCTATGAAAACTTAATTAATACTCTAATAATGTAGTAAACAATTGTTATTGTTAATAAATTTAAATAAATCCTTAAATTCTACTACAAACATAGGTAAACTTACTAAGGTTAGGTAAGGCACTTGATTATTTGAAATAATACATTCGTTGTTAAGACTACACTAACTATGAATTACTCAACCTACTACAGTCATCACTGAATGATATAACATTAAATATTACACAGGGCTCGGACGTTTATGTCTTAACATATTTCAGAATTATACCAAAATGTTCTATTTTACCTTTGTATATAATAATATTATTGTAATTGTATTGCACTCTTCCAATATAGAATGATGATTTAAGATATTGTGTGGTCCTCGGAATTGCTACTAAAAATATAGATATGTACTTGCATTAAGACTCATTAAAATAAGACTTGTAATTTATTACATTGTTGTTATTTAGACTGGGAATATGAATTAATCAACCTTGATGTCAATAATGTTTTATTAGTACTTTCATACATGTATATTATATGTGTTGATTACACTCTTACTCTGCTACCGGTGTAGAGTTAAATTACTGAATGATATAAAATTAAATTTGGATGTTTTTATATTTTATTTTATTATTATTTTAATGATTGGATTTTGCTATGTAACCATATACTTTAAATACACACAAAAATAAGCTTATTACACTATCCTCACTCTCACACACACGTTTATAATATATAATAATATTATATATTATGTTAATTATACTCTTATTATATTACATTTCAACAAATTCCTTTACTTAAAATATACTATTTCCTATTGATTAATACAATCAATTTCATTCCAAGTCATATATAATTCATATGGTCAATACCATCACAGCTCTACTTATCTCAGCCCAACTTCGCCCCTCTTCTTTGCATTTACAATTCACAATTATTTGTACACTTGTATGTGTTTAATATATGAATATATTAACATGTCTATATTTTTTCCAGGAATATGCGTGCGGTGTGGCTGGCAGAAAGAGACCTAGCCGACGCAGATGCCGCTGGTGTGCGACCTAGGCCAGTCACTATGCATTTCGTCGAAGACAGGGCCCGGGATCGTGGGAGAAACAACCTGCCTACCGCCAATGAAGTCGCGGCAGTGTTCGTAGGTGAGGACGGTCGTCCTCCCAGAAACATCAATCTGGTCATCTACGACACGAACCAAATCAACCCGCAACACAGGATGCAAAATATACCAGCGGGTTAGTTGATAAATATTTCATAGAACTTTTCTATAAACACAATATTATTAACACTGAGAATTGAATTACTTCCTTTTTGCCTATTGTACGCTTTATGGGTAGCGCACACACACACACACATAATATTATAATAGATGTCACAATGTACACTGAATATTATAACCGTTAGTAATAAAGAGTAAAAATTACACACCCCATCATATAAATTTAAAACTATACAATGCACTTTTTGGAATTTCATTAGGTACCTCATAAAGTCATAACTAATATGTAGACCGACCTTAACCCTCTCACTTATGCAGTAATACTTTTTAAATTAACAGTTTAAATTCATTATATTTATGTGATAAAAGAAAAGCCTCCTAAATAAATTATACTCATTTTGTACTGATAGTATTTAGGTAGTTTTTTATGTTATGAAATGTAACCATGGCTTTAATTGTACAGTACCTACACACACACACACACACACCTCTCTAATGACAATAAGTAGTGTTATGTTTTGTATGTTGTGTACTAGATAATATTTTATCCTTAGTCAATCCTATAGTTACATTACTTCAATGCTTAATTCACTGTGTTTTTTTCTTATTTCATAATTTGTTTATACTTAGTAACTGACAAATATGCACTATTCATATATTTATTAACACTTGAAATACAAATTATCTGATCTTAGAGTTTATTTTATAGATTACCTTTATTTTGCGGTTCTACAAATTATGTTACTATTTATAATAATACTTTATAATACTTTAGATTCAATGTGTTGTTTTATTTTTAATAATTCGTTTTTAACTTTATATGTAGGTTTTACTATGTACTATGTATTGTAGATTATATTATGTACTACCACAGAGAGTATAATATTGATAAAGTGTCATTATAGGTTTTACATTTAAAATTTTTACTATTCCATTGTTATACTTCTACAAGTGTGTCCACAGTGTTATTTTACTCACTTACTTTTTCCTACCACCTAGCACATGAATATTTATTATATTAATTTTTTAAGGTTTTTAGAGCAGTGTATACATTCACCAATACCTTTTATGTTTTTTTTTTTACTTCTGTATAATATCATTTGTGTTGTTTGGGTTAGGTTAGACTATTGGCTACGTTGGACACACCGCGGCAACTGCGGTATCTGTTCGTCACGATACTGGTGTTCTGCGAGCCTTCAAACCCGCTGGCGTTGTACGAGGCTAACGAAGCAAACCTCATGGAGGACTTCAACCACCGTCTCCAAGACGTCGACCGCGCGAGGGCTGCGTGTCTCGCGGCCATCGAGGATCTACTTCGTGTGCACCGAAAGTCGCCGGGCGACTACGGTTTGCCCCTCGCCGACCCCCGTCTACTGGAACCGCTGCAGGACGACGCGCTGTTCCGAGCAATAGACGCGGCGGCACGGTGGGCCCCGCAAGTAGACGCCTTGAACGCCGAACAGCGAACGGTGTACGACCGCGTGATGGCGGCCGTCGACGACCCACGCAAGGTGTCGAACACTTTCTTCGTCGACGGACCCGGAGGTACCGGTAAAACGACGCTATACGGATGCCTGATATGGTCGCTTCGACACGGACCGCCGCCGCGCGAGGTGTTGTGCGTGGCGTTCACCGGGATCGCCGCGTCGCTCATGGACCGTGCACTCGACGTTCGGACTGCCGTTCGGTACGCTGACTCCACGTCGACCATCACCATGCAGTCCGAGCGAGCGCAGAGGATACGCAACGCTGCGCTCATCGTCTGGGACGAAGCCCCCATGTCGCCGGGACTGCAACTGACGGTGGTGGACCGTTTGCTCCGGGACGTCATGGGATCGGAGTTACCGTTCGGCGGTAAAACCACGCTGTTCGCGGGCGACTTCAGGCAGATATTGCCCGTGGTCCGGAGAGGGACGAGAGCCGAGATCGTCATGTCGTCGATCAAGCAAAACGGGCTTTGGCGGGGCATGGAACGCTTCAATCTGGTCCGGAACATGCGCGCCGACAACGACGTGGACTTTGCGACTTGGTTGCTTCAGCTGGGCAACGGCCGACTGCCCGCGGTCGACGGTGTTCCGGACACCGTGGAAATCCCACAGGAAATGGTATGCGACGTTGCTGATTTAATCGATTTTGTGTATCCGCAACAAATGTCGTTGGCCAACGTCGAAGAATTTGCTCGGAAAATCGTTCTGTGTCCCACGAACGAAGATTGTAGGAGTGTCAACAGGGACGTGCTGGAGCGCGTCGACGGTGCTCAGAGGAGCTACACCGCCGTGGACACCATGGTGACGGACGATCCCGACGAATTGGCCAATTTCCCCACGGAGTTTCTCAACAGTTTGGAACCGGACGGCCTGCAGCCGTACCGGCTGACTTTGATGGTGGGATGCATCGTGATGTTGCTCAGAAATCTCGATCCGAAGAGACGGCTGTGCAACGGTACGAGGTTGGTGGTCACCGAACTTCGGCATCATAATTTCAAGGCTAGAATTTGGGGCGGTAACGCACTGGACGATGACGTCGTCGTGCCCAGGATACCGCTCACGTCCAGCGGCGAGGACGACCTGCCCATCTTACTGCGGCGCGTTCAATTCCCGGTAAGGTTGTCGTTCGCCATGACTATCAACAAGTCGCAGGGTTCGACTTTTTCAGACGTTCGACCGGGTGGGTTTGCTACTACGGTCGACCGTGTTCACGCACTGGCAACTGTACGTGGCGTTTTCGAGAGTGAGAAACGCACAGTCCGTGAGAGTCGGCATGTATGGCGATGACAACGGGCTGTTCGTCACCAAGAACATTGTGTACAGGGAAGTTCTGTAATAATGCTATATGAGTAGACAATTGAAAGTTGTAAGTCTTTTAAAGTTTAAGTCTAGGTTACACTCGATGATCAAGTCTAGGTGACGCTCGATGATCAGGTCTAGGTGACGCTCGATGATCAAGTCTAGGTGACTCCCTGATGTTCAAGTCTAGGTGACTCCCCGATGTTCAAGTCTAGGTAACTCCCCGATGTTCAAGTCTAGGTGACTCCCCGATGATCAAGTCTAGGTGACGCTCGATGTTCAAGTCTAGGTGACTCCCCGATGTTCAAGTCTAGGTGACTCCCCGATGATCAAGTCTAGGTGACGCTTGATGATCAAGTCTAGGTGACTCCCTGATGTTCAAGTCTAGGTGACTCCCTGATGTTCAAGTCTAGGTGACTCCCCGATGATCAAGTCTAGGTGACGCTTGATGATCAAGTCTAGGTGACTCCCTGATGTTCAAGTCTAGGTGACTCCCTGATGTTCAAGTCTAGGTGACTCCCCGATGTTCAAGTCTAGGTGACTCCCCGATGATCAAGTCTAGGTGACGCTTGATGATCAAGTCTAGGTGACTCCCTGATGTTCAAGTCTAGGTGACTCCCTGATGTTCAAGTCTAGGTGACTCCCCGATGTTCAAGTCTAGGTGACTCCCCGATGATCAAGTCTAGGTGACGCTCGATGACCAAGTCTAGGTGACTCTCCGATGATCAAGTCTAGGTGACGCTCGATGACCAAGTCTACGTGACACCCCGATGATCAAGTCTAGGTGACGCTCGATGATCAAGTCTAGGTGACTCCCCGATGTTCAAGTCTAGGTGACAGCCCGAGGATTAAGTCTAGGTGACTTCCAAGGGTCTAGGTGAGGAGAGAAAGTTTGACAACCTCCACGTGGTCTCTCTGGATGCGAATACTCAAAGGTGTATTCGTAACTAATGTCAAACTGTTAGTTAGGATTATGTATTTTCTATCAATAATTAATTTATATTATATATATATATCAAAATAAATGTCCAATGTAATGAAATGTGAAAAAGCGTTTAAATAATAAACAGTATTGTTACAAACATTATGTAACTTTGTGATGTTTAGTTAACAATATTTAACCTTATCATATATGTTTTGTTAGTATTTATTTTCTTATCTGTTAATATAGTTTGGATTGTATTTCCAATCTCATACTGTGATGATGTATTTATTTGGTTTAATATAATATGTAACTTTTTGTAATGTCCAGTTAACCACCTATTGTTATTATAATTAATTGTATGTGTAATAGAACATAAGATGTTTTTATCATTAAGGATCTGTTAATATACTATTGTAATTATTATTATAATGCATATCATGAAATTAATTTTTTTTAATGAATAATTTAATAACAAAGTTAATAATATTGTACAATCTTATTTAAAATCCTATACTGTGATTGCAATTGTCATTGTATTGTTTTAATATATATTCATAATATGTTAGACTGTGATATTATGTAACTTTTTACATTTGTTTTTACTTTGTAAGGTTCAGTTAACAAGATTTAACCTTTTATTGGTATTTAACCGCCTATTGCTATCATAATATTTATTGTATATAATTAATTCTGCGTGTAATTTAATAATATAATATGTTTTTATTATTATGCCTATATTAATTACTTTTTAACACAATTTGTTAGGTATTTAAGAACTTACAATACTAAGTATCCGTCAATACATACAAATCTCATAATCATCACTGTGGATTTCTGTTGACTTTATTACCTATTATTATTATTATACATAGGTATTACAATTACCATACATTACCATTGGGTACCAACCTATACCATAAAATGTCTGTGTATATTATGTTTGGTATACATGACCATGACTGTGTGAATAATTGTTTGACACAATATTGTTTTATAATAATAAATATATTTTATAATCTAACAAAACATAAATAACCTAATAATTAATTTTAATATTACTGCACCAACTTGGATAATAATGATAATATGTAGCGCCATCGTGGATTTCTGTTAATTTATAATGATAGATAGATAGATCAATAATAATTTCCTATACCCATTTGTAAGAGGTTTAATATGTTACAAAAAGTTAAACAGTATTGTAAGTGAACTCATGACTTACCTATCTTTCTGTGTAATACGTTGTTTGTATTTCAATGCCTATTATATATATCATACAATTACCATTATATCTTAAAATGGATCTGTACATTATGTTCGGTATACCTACATATCAGACCATATCTGTATGGATAACAATTGTTTTATGTAATTATAATAATTTAACCTAATAAATATTGAAACTTATTTCAGACTATCAATTTGTTAATTTGTTTCTACTTTGGTAAATGTAGTTACAATTTATACATGTACTAATGTTTCACAACTTAAAGAACCTAAAAAAGACTTTAACTATTATAGAAAGTACATAACTTATGACGTAAGAAACCTATATTATTCAAACACTCAGTCTCTGCACAGTGATCGGATTGTAAAGTCTACACAAATAAACATAATATTGGTTTTAAAAATATTGGCTTAGGTATGAGACCACCTCAAAATGTTACACCTAACACATGTATTACACTATATATGCCATTACCATAGATGTTATCATATTTTAGATACTAAAAAAAACAAAACACAGATATGCAAAAAAAAAGAGTTTTTATTCATCTGAAAAATATTAAATAAATTAGATATTGTTATAATAATGGCATTAAAAGGAATTGTCCAGTTGACAACTTACAATGCTCCATCATCTCCGCCATCAGGGCGTCCTCATCCAACGTCTGCAATTTATAAAATTCACAGAATTAGCACTTTTATTTGAAAAACTATAAATAACAATTAATTATGGCATTAAAAGGATTGATCCAATTGACAACTTACAGTGGTCCCTCCATAGCCCAAAACGGGGGGGTGGAGTTTCAGTCATATCCTACAATTTATATAGTATTATGATTTTGTTTAGGATTATTTTTAATGTGCGTTACTTACGGAGGTAGTACTTAAGTCCAATGGGATATCTCCCATTGGACTTTCTGTGGCCGTCCCTCGCGCCGAATGGTACATCATATTATCCTACAATTTATATATGATTAGGAATTGGATTAGGATTATTTTTAATGTGCGTTACTTACGGAGGCCGTACTTGGCGTCGGGTCAGGTGGAGCTGGTGTCCGGACCCTCGGCCGCCGACTGTCGTCCGCCGGAGTCCGCGCCGACACCCGTCTCGGCGGCCGAATCATGAGCCGATCCCTCATCGGCAGCCGACTCTGCGGCGCCTTAACCCTCCTACGAGTGGCGGGGGCTACAAATAAAACAAAAATTATTTATTACATTTTATAATAAGAAAACATGGTATACATAATATTATACACACTCACCGAGGCAATCCCGAATCACATGCCCCTCTCTGCGGCAGCGATAGCATACTGAAACACGAGGTAGGCCGTAGGCGTTAGTTATAAGTAAAAATTTAAACGTCGTATGTATCTATCAACTTACTGCGGGTGTCGGCGTGGGTCGTCGCGGTCCGGGTCTTAGAGGGTGGTGCCGCGTTCGGCAGACCTACATCGGTCGTGCCGAGGTGCAGCGAGTTGACCGAACCGTTGAACGTGTAGTTCGTCACTGCTACACCTCGGCATTTTGTTACACCCCCTATTGTGGCGTTATTCATTCTACAATGGAAAAATAAGAAACATTAAGATGATGTCAGCGCAATATTTGTTTTCTCTCTCCGACCTGTGCAACGTAGACATAATAATGTGTGCGAAATAAAAATAAAAAGGCTTACATCCATCTCAATGCATCTTAACGTCGATATGCCATACCATCATTCCTACATAATATTTATTATTATATCTCTACGTTGCGCATAGACCAGACAGAGAAGAGTGATAGTTATTTAATTATTTGAATTTATATTATTATATAATGGAATTTATATTATGTATACTTACGTCGTGCGTCGGTACTCCGTTCGCGCGTTGAGTGAAATGAGCGTTCATTGTTTCGACATTAATATAAATTGACAATAACAAAAGTCGGTGACTGCAGGTAACCCATGCGGGTAACGAAATTGAAACAAATGACAGTGTGGCTAATTAATTAATTAATTGTATTGACATATTAAATCATCGTTTAATTATTATTATTCGAACTAGAATTCAAACACGGCATTAAACCTTACACTTTTGAACATAGTTTTTGGTATTTTTCCACGAGGCGTTCATATGGTCGTAAGGACCAATTCTCGACGTCTTCCGTGATAGACACTCAAACATGGTTTTCAAACATTCCCGCCTTCGACAGAATACCGCCAAGCGGTAGGCCTTATCACAAATAATTTATCGTCGATCCATATCACAATACACGTCAGAAAACCACCATGGGCACTACTTGATTCCAACCACATCGTCATCCTACCTCATCGGTACTCACCGTATAATTACACCGAGTTACCCAGAGTAACGAGTAACGGTAGTCGAGTTGCACTTACAACCACTCATTGCCTAACTGATTATAATATACTGTTCGTATTGTCCGATATTCGGCCCAGTTGGATTGCATACCTCACAGACCGTGTTCAACGTTAGATAATCGATTTTCTCTTTACGTGACTTACTTGCTAGACACTCAATCACACAACGTTCATATTGAGACTTTCATAACACAGCACAAGACTGGACCGTATCAAGTGTCGATCGATCGGAAGTGAAACATTTTCAAATATTCCCGCCTTCGAAACGATACCGCCAAAGCGCCAAGCCTTATTACAAATCCTTATCACCTCTTCTGAGTTTTGAATTTCTACCGATTTGCGGGAGCGAAGACTTTTACTCGAGGTGACTGACTTGCTAGACACTTAAAAACGACATACAGATTTACGCTTTTCCATTCGAAAGGCAGTCTTAACCGTATCAACTATCGAGCACGTTCACAGGCGTGAGAAATATCCAGATCCTCAAACCCAAATTTCAAAAGTCTCCGAATGATACCGCCGAAAAGCATGGCCTTATCACTCATCCACTATTATTGTCAATCATCCACTATCCTTATCACTCATCCACAATCCTCATCACACAATATCCACTTTCCATATCACTCTCATCCACTATTCTTATCAGTAATAAAATTAGTACAACAGTAGTAACATTTTGGACCAATATTTTAGGCAAATCGGTTTCCACTGGGAGTACCACTGGGGGGTCTGGGGGTCTCCCCCAGCGACGCTCGGAGAGCTAGTCTTATAGTATAAAACGCTAACAGATGGCGCACCCTATGGCGTTTTTATGCGTTATTTAGTGAATAATGGAGCGAAAATCGGACCGTGCAGCGGGTTGAATCAGCGCGCGCCAATGAAAAAATCCGATTCCGCTGAGATTCGCGTTATCTCCGACGCCTTATCAATTTTACGAGTTTTCGAGAGAAAATGGGAGTTTTTTTTCGAAAAGTCGAGTTTTACCCCCCTCCGGGGCGACGCGCGGCCCCGCTCGGACCTTATTCGCGTTCCCCGGGAGATTTAACCGCCACACGTCTACGCGCTTTATTCGTCTCGACCCTTTCTCGGCGGAGATCGCGCGCGGACCGCCCGCCGCCGAAGCGCGCCGTCTGGCCGTTTTTTTTCCGAAAAGTCGAGTTTTAACCCTCTTTTAAACGTCTCATCTCGCCGCTCGCCGCGTATTCGGAATCCCCGGTAAATTTACCGTCGGCGCGCCGCCCCACTTCGATCCCGGCGAGTGCCGCGGGCGAGTAAAACCGACGACAGTAGACCGCGGCGTCGTCATTACTATATTACTACTACTATATATACTATATATATATATGCCGTATATACGCGTAGACGTTTTGGATTTTTTTCCCGTAAATCGCGTTCTCTCCGTGAGAACGCGGCCGAGGACGTCGTCCGCCGTCCGACGCGGCAGACCGCCCGACCCGGTAGACCGCGGGGCGGACGACGGCGTAGCGTTCGCGATTCGCCTCGGCGGCGAGACGCCTTAAGAGGCAGAGATTTCACACCAGTTCTCAACTCGATAGGTAGGTAGGTAGGATTAGGGCGGTAGGCGGGTAACCCGGCGGTGGAGCGTTCGATACCGGCCGCGGCGGCGGCGAATTGTGCAAAATTTGCGGCGGCCGTGTTAATTCGAAATTCTTTTTTTCGTTTTTTTTTCGCGATTTATTTATTTTGTATTAATTCTTTTTAGCCGCGTTCGGTTTAAACGATTATTGCTACGGACTTATTGATTAATTCATTCGTATATTATATTGTATTGATTGATTGACTAATAAAACGTCTGGATATTTCTATTGCACCGTGTAAGGGACTTGGTTGTTCGAGGCGATTAAATAGTTAAATTAAATACTCACAATAGTTATAACTCATGCGTATGCATGTAATATGTACATAGCAGATACCTACTTATAAGTCACAGTAGTAGGTTAGGTTAGGTTAGGTTAGGTTGATTGAACTAACTGAATTAAGTACGGTTACCTAATACAAAGTATAATGTCGGTGATAGGGTAGGACTATTATTGGAAGTAAAATGTAGTTTTCACAAAATGATATAATGACACAGCAACATTTGTATACTTATACAATACTGTTGTATTACATTTTGTAAAGTAGTTGGTGGAGGTGGTTGAATAGTGTTATAGAGCTACTTACAATAGGTTATATAACTCATGCATACGTAGCAGTTACCTATGAGTTTTGTATTGTCTGCTTAATAGGTATATATATATACACATACTAAGCATATTGTAATAATAACTATATGTATTTGAATGTTAATGCCTTAATGGGTAGTGAAAAATTTAGTTTACCTACCCATCTACTTAAAGAGTAGGTGCATGGTATTGATTGAACCGACTTAATTAAGCGTGGGTGCCTAATGTCGGTGATGAGATAGGACTAAGTAAAATTAAGTAAAATGTAGTCGAGCATAGCTACATAGGTAGTTTAACTGCTATATATTTTTTTTTTATATATATGAGTACCCACAATACGCTAAGACGGTGTCAATTGATATAGGTACTTCTATATTTCAATAGATATTGAAGTTTAATAATGCTGTATTATACTTATTATTGTTATATTAATTACGTGCGTTAATATTTGATTTTATATTATATTATATATTATTATTATTATATATATATTATATATATAATAAACGCAATACTACAGTACTGCCATTAGATTTAAGATTATGACTTATGAGTAACGCGTACCTAACCTGACGTTATCGGTGGAGTGAGTAGCCGCGCGGGGAAAAACTTTAGCGACGTGAAACGCGCCGTGTCATCAAACGTCAACTTGTGCCCAGTGTCCGTACGGCGAACGTCTTAGCGCACCGAAAAGTTAATTTTTCTCTGTTTTCTTAGTTCCCTTAACTTTTCTGTGCGCATTTCGGACGCCTTTTACACGCGCGAGCGCATACGTTGTGTATATTTAACAGAACGTAATTTTTTTTTTTTAGGTTTTTTTTTAGGCCATCGAACGCCGCTTTTCATACAAGTGAGTAACACTTTTCATACTAAAACACGTGTATTGTTATTATTGTTATTACACTAGCTCTTCGAAATATTATTCGCGTTCGGTGTTCATAATCGGACGTAGATTTATACGCGAGTTCGTTTTAAGACCGTACACAAATTTAATTACAATAACATAATAATAATAATATTCACCGTCTTTCTAAAAATAGTACACACACTGATAACACACTGATTAGCAATATAATTTTTTTCACTTGACATTTTAAAAATGTTAAACTACATCATTAAAACTTCACTCTTTAGGCTGCCCCGTCACGATGGTCAAACGCTGTGTGATATGTGGGAATGTGGACGATATCGATGGCGTTTCAGTTCACGGGTATTTACGATTTCACACAACGCGTTAATGAATATCGACGTAATGATTATTGTATTGTGACCTTTAGATTTCCAAATGGCTTACGTCGTCTCGAGTGGGTGGCGTTTGTGGAAGACCGCGGTCTTCCCGTTAACCGGACCTCCAAGCTGTGTTCCAGGCATTTTGTTGCTGGTGTTGACTACGTCGTAGGAGATGCACGACGCCGCCACCTGTCACACACAGCGGTGCCGTCTCTGGTGAGTGTATAATATTATGGTTACTTGGCTGTAAATACACTTTGTTACTTTGCCACTAATACCGTTGTGTACTCTCATGAGTTTAATACACCCGATGTGTACACGAACTTGTGTTTTATAAGAAGCTGCCTAACTTGACTTGACGATATTCAACGTTTTTATTACAACATAAACCTACTGCACGAGTATGCCGCCAAACATAATAAATACCTACCTGTGTACTTTTTGACGGTGAGTTGTGTTATGTTTTGTATGTCGACAACGGTCCAATGCGTGTACCTACTTTTACAATATGGAAATTACTTTACATAGGGTAGCGGTAATTTCATTTCATCAGTATCAGTTTATTCCACGACATGTAATTATTAAATTTAATGACAATGTAGGTGTCGGAATGGTTTGGTAACGCAACAATGAATACAACAAGACGGCGTTTGATGAACACAAGTTTATTAGCTATTTTAACGTTGTTGCGACAACGGCGGTCTGGCAAAAGCTGATCGCCGTTTCGCCGTTGGCCGCGGCCGGCGGCTCACGCCGCCGCCCGGCGGCCAAACCGGTTGTCGGTCGCGATCTCGCGAACGTCGCTAGAGCCGCCGCGGTCGTTGCGATAACGACCGCGACATACTCCCCCCCGAGTCCGCGAGACGCGTCCGAGCAACCGGACTACTCCGGGTCGGGGTGCGGGACCTCGGCAGACACCTCCATGGCCTCAATCCACCGCTCGACCACAGACAGCTGTTGCTCCGGTGTGGCTGGCGGCTGCACGGATTGCTGCTGGGTTGGTGGTTGCCCGGATGGTTGCTGGACGGATGGCTGCTGGGCTGGTGGCTGGTTGGTTGGTGGCTGGGCTTCCGGCTGCACCACAGGCTGCTCCACCGCTGGTCGCTGGAACCTGCCTCGCCCATCCCGGACGTCGTAGCGCTGGTACGCTGGCGGTGCTCGGCGAGGTGGTACTCGTCCCCGTGGTCATGCCCTCAGCCGGGCCGCTTCGGGCTGTGGGGTGTTCGCTCGGGTGGACCGGCGTCCCTCGGCGAATCCCCGCTCGAATAGCGCCCACGCAGTCGGGCTGGCCCGTATCCGGCCGAACGATGCGGTGGCTGCGCGTTCGGCTGACCAACCGCCGACCGTGTCCTCCGGGGCATCGCCCGACAGCCTCCTGGCTTCCCGCAACAACTGCCCAGCCATGGCACGGAGCTTCTCCACGTGCGTGGCAATCATGCCACGGGATGGCCGGTTGTTGCGGTTCGTTGGCGGGTTGTTTGCGCGTTCTGCCATCTAAAACAATGTATGGTTAGTTAATGTTCTCTGACGGTCCTACAGCTCGCTTCATCGCTGAGACATGTAACTTAGTAGGGTGTTTACCCTCCGTCAAGAACACTCCGGTTCCTAGTGGTTTACCCAACTTAACCGGACCTAACCATTTCGGGGCGAACCCCGCGTGAAACCGCTTCTCCGCACTTGACTGCGGATGCGCTTTGTAGTATACCCAATCCCCTACTGCCAGATTGCCTTTTCCCGGGGATTCTGGGGGTATATGGGTAATGAGGGCTTTGGGGCCGGAAACCACCGGGTAACCCCCCTCTACCACCGGAGCATCATCCGGTTCTACCGGAGAATCTTCGGTTTCTACCGAAGGGTTCCGATGTGCTCCGGCCCACTCCGGACCATTTCTGCCATCGTCCGGCGACTCTTCGGCCAACTCAAGCTGCCAGTCTCCGGGGGCCTTGATCTCCCGACCAAACATCATTTTGGCCGGCGACTGTCCGGTGTTTCGGTTTTCTCTGTTCCTTACAGAGAACAACACGTGTGGCAGGTAGACATCCCACAGATGATGAGGCTTATCAACGAGTAAGGTCCGCAACCCTTTCTTCAACTCTTGATTTCGCCTTTCCACCGGGTTGGCACGTGGGTGGTATATTGGAGTCGTCCATCCTTCCACTCCCCACCTCTTGAGTGCGTCTCCCATTGCCTTGGACACGAACTGCGGGCCATTATCTGACAATAATGCCCTCGGGTATCCGAACCGTGGGAACAGCTCCCGTTCGAATGTATCTACAATCGATTTGGTCGTCGCCTTTCCTAAGGGGTACGCCTATACCCAGCGACTGTAACAATCAGTTACCACCAAAATCGTTGTCTTACCCCGCTGCGTTCGTGGATATGGACCCATGAGATCGATGCTCAGCACCTCCCAAGGTTGACGTGGGACTCGGGTGCACATCCGATCCTCTGGTTTGCGATTCAGTGGTTTTACGCTTGCACAGACGTGGCACGCCCGTACGTAGTTACGCACTGCCTCTCGCATACCGGCCCAAAAGAAACGACTCTTTACGCTTCGGTACGTCTCTTTCCACCCTGGGTGATTCGCTACTTCGTGGTCGTGAAACCTGTGTAGCAAAATTTGGGCCTTGTCAGCTGGGACGACCACCCCCTCTTCCCCATTCGCAATGGACCGAGGGTGGCGGTGCAACACCTTGTCCCGAATGACGTACAACTTCCGAAGACGACCGAACCTTGCACCGTCTCCGGAGAGTTTAGAAACTATCTCCCGTATGTTCGGGTCGTTCTGTTGCCACTCCCGGACAACTTGCAAGGTAACGTTTCCGTCATCCCTCTTCGGCTGGATCGCTCCACACTGGGTGACACCTACACCGGATCCTCCGGACACGCCGGACAGATCACCGAAGACTCCGGAAGTTTCTCCGGGAACTCCGGGCCGAATCACTGGGGGATCGTGGATATTATTCTCCAACGATTCTTCGTCCACTGTATTCGGTCCCTCCGGACAACGGGATAGCGCGTCGGCTGCTTCATTTTCTACTCCGGGCACGTGCTGGATTTCAAAATCGAAAGCCCCGAGTTGTAGCGCCCATCGCGTGAGTTTGCTGTTGGTACAGCGAGCTTGCTGTAACCACCGGAGTGCCGCGTTATCTGTAAATAACATAAACTTACCAGACTCAAGATACGGCCTGAACCTGTCAACCGCCCACACTATGGCTAGACATTCGCGTTCAACTGCTGAGTATCTTCCCTGAGCCGGATTGAGTTTCCTGCTGGCGTAGGATATGACTTTCCTGTCGCCACTCTCCCCCCGCTGGAAGAGCACGGCACCAACTCCAACTTCGCTTGCGTCGGTCTGTAGATTGAATGGCTTACCCGGAAGAGGAGGGCAGAGCCGTGGTGCGGACACCAAAGACTCCTTCAACTTCCGGAACGCCTCTTGCTCAATTTCTGACCAACGCCATTTGGTCCCTTTGGCCAACAGACTCGTGAGTGGTGCTGTGATCTCGGCGTAGTGTGGCACGAATTGGCTGTACCAACCACAAACGCTTAACACCCGTAACACGTCTTTCGTCTTCTTTGGGACCGGTAATTCCTGAATTGCTGTCAGTTTTTCCGGCTCCCGGTCTATTCCTTCACCGTCCACGACGTGACCTAGGAATTTGATCTGTGCCACCCCGAATGTACATTTTTTCGGTTGACACGTCAGACCGTAAGACTGGAGTCGCTCCAAGACTCTCTGCAAGTGGTTTAGATGTTGATCGGGACTCTCAGAGTATACCACAATATCATCCAAATAAACCAACACAAATTTACCAACTAACCCACGGAAGACTTCGCTTACCAAGCGACAGAATGTGGCGGGGGCGTTTTTAAGTCCAAAAGGCATTACCCTGAACTGGAATAACCCTCGTTGGGTCCTAAACGCCGTCAGTGGACGTGTCTCTGGCGAGAGACCCACCTGCCAATATCCTGATTTCAAATCCATGGTGCTGTAAATCTTCGCTCCACCCATTCCTCGGACCATGTCATGGAGGTCCGGCATCGGGTGAGCGTCCGACTCCGTCTGCATGTTCAGACGGCGATAGTCAACGCAAAATCTACGTGAGCCATCCTTTTCTTCACGAGTACCACCGGTGCAGCCCATGGAGATATACTAGGTTCAACAAACCCTTGTTCCTCCATGTCTCGCACCATTTCGGCAATCACCTCGTTTTTCTCTC
>JANEHU010004430.1:0-16940 GCA_027563435.1 Nasonovia ribisnigri
AGTCCAATGGGATATCTCCCATTGGACTTTCTGTGGCCGTCCCTCGCGCCGAATGGTACATCATATTATCCTACAATTTATATATGATTAGGAATTGGATTAGGATTATTTTTAATGTGCGTTACTTACGGAGGCCGTACTTGGCGTCGGGTCAGGTGGAGCTGGTGTCCGGACCCTCGGCCGCCGACTGTCGTCCGCCGGAGTCCGCGCCGACACCCGTCTCGGCGGCCGAATCATGATCCGATCCCTCATCGGCAGCCGACTCTGCGGCGCCTTAACCCTCCTACGAGTGGCGGGGGCTACAAATAAAACAAAAATTATTTATTACATTTTATAATAAGAAAACATGGTATACATAATATTATACACACTCACCGAGGCAATCCCGAATGACATGCCCCTCTCTGCGGCAGCGATAGCATACTGAAACACGAGGTAGGCCGTAGGCGTTAGTTATAAGTAAAAATTTAAACGTCGTATGTATCTATCAACTTACTGCGGGTGTCGGCGTGGGTCGTCGCGGTCCGGGTCTTAGAGGGTGGTGCTGCCGCCGCGTTCGGCAGACCTACATCGGTCGTGCCGAGGTGCAGCGAGTTGACCGAACCGTTGAACGTGTAGTTCGTCACTGCTACACCTCGGCATTTTGTTACACCCCCTATTGTGGCGTTATTCATTCTACAATGGAAAAATAAGAAACATTAAGATGATGTCAGCGCAATATTTGTTTTCTCTCTCCGACCTGTGCAACGTAGACATAATAATGTGTGCGAAATAAAAATAAAAAGGCTTACATCCATCTCAATGCATCTTAACGTCGATATGCCATACCATCATTCCTACATAATATTTATTATTATATCTCTACGTTGCGCATAGACCAGACAGAGAAGAGTGATAGTTATTTAATTATTTGAATTTATATTATTATATAATGGAATTTATATTATGTATACTTACGTCGTGCGTCGGTACTCCGTTCGCGCGTTGAGTGAAATGAGCGTTCATTGTTTCGACATTAATATAAATTGACAATAACAAAAGTCGGTGACTGCAGGTAACCCATGCGGGTAACGAAATTGAAACAAATGACAGTGTGGCTAATTAATTAATTAATTGTATTGACATATTAAATCATCGTTTAATTATTATTATTCGAACTAGAATTCAAACACGGCATTAAACCTTACACTTTTGAACATAGTTTTTGGTATTTTTCCACGAGGCGTTCATATGGTCGTAAGGACCAATTCTCGACGTCTTCCGTGATAGACACTCAAACATGGTTTTCAAACATTCCCGCCTTCGACAGAATACCGCCAAGCGGTAGGCCTTATCACAAATAATTTATCGTCGATCCATATCACAATACACGTCAGAAAACCACCATGGGCACTACTTGATTCCAACCACATCGTCATCCTACCTCATCGGTACTCACCGTATAATTACACCGAGTTACCCAGAGTAACGAGTAACGGTAGTCGAGTTGCACTTACAACCACTCATTGCCTAACTGATTATAATATACTGTTCGTATTGTCCGATATTCGGCCAAGTTGGATTGCATACCTCACAGACCGTGTTCAACGTTAGATAATCGATTTTCTCTTTACGTGACTTACTTGCTAGACACTCAATCACACAACGTTCATATTGAGACTTTCATAACACAGCACAAGACTGGACCGTATCAAGTGTCGATCGATCGGAAGTGAAACATTTTCAAATATTCCCGCCTTCGAAACGATACCGCCAAAGCGCCAAGCCTTATTACAAATCCTTATCACCTCTTCTGAGTTTTGAATTTCTACCGATTTGCGGAAGCGAAGACTTTTACTCGAGGTGACTGACTTGCTAGACACTTAAAAACGACATACAGATTTACGCTTTTCCATTCGAAAGGCAGTCTTAACCGTATCAACTATCGAGCACGTTCACAGGCGTGAGAAATATCCAGATCCTCAAACCCAAATTTCAAAAGTCTCCGAATGATACCGCCGAAAAGCATGGCCTTATCACTCATCCACTATTATTGTCAATCATCCACTATCCTTATCACTCATCCACAATCCTCATCACACAATATCCACTTTCCATATCACTCTCATCCACTATTCTTATCAGTAATAAAATTAGTACAACAGTAGTAACATTTTGGACCAATATTTTAGGCAAATCGGTTTCCACTGGGAGTACCACTGGGGGGTCTGGGGGTCTCCCCCAGCGACGCTCGGAGAGCTAGTCTTATAGTATAAAACGCTAACAGATGGCGCACCCTATGGCGTTTTTATGCGTTATTTAGTGAATAATGGAGCGAAAATCGGACCGTGCAGCGGGTTGAATCAGCGCGCGCCAATGAAAAAATCCGATTCCGCTGAGATTCGCGTTATCTCCGACGCCTTATCAATTTTACGAGTTTTCGAGAGAAAATGGGAGTTTTTTTTCGAAAAGTCGAGTTTTACCCCCCTCCGGGGCGACGCGCGGCCCCGCTCGGACCTTATTCGCGTTCCCCGGGAGATTTAACCGCCACACGTCTACGCGCTTTATTCGTCTCGACCCTTTCTCGGCGGAGATCGCGCGCGGACCGCCCGCCGCCGAAGCGCGCCGTCTGGCCGTTTTTTTTCCGAAAAGTCGAGTTTTAACCCTCTTTTAAACGTCTCATCTCGCCGCTCGCCGCGTATTCGGAATCCCCGCTAAATTTACCGTCGGCGCGCCGCCCCACTTCGATCCTGGCGAGTGCCGCGGGCGAGTAAAACCGACGACAGTAGACCGCGGCGTCGTCATTACTATATTACTACTACTATATATACTATATATATATATATGCCGTATATACGCGTAGACGTTTTGGATTTTTTTCCCGTAAATCGCGTTCTCTCCGTGAGAACGCGGCCGAGGACGTCGTCCGCCGTCCGACGCGGCAGACCGCCCGACCCGGTAGACCGCGGGGCGGACGACGGCGTAGCGTTCGCGATTCGCCTCGGCGGCGAGACGCCTTAAGAGGCAGAGATTTCACACCAGTTCTCAACTCGATAGGTAGGTAGGTAGGATTAGGGCGGTAGGCGGGTAACCCGGCGGTGGAGCGTTCGATACCGGCCGCGGCGGCGGCGAATTGTGCAAAATTTGCGGCGGCCGTGTTAATTCGAAATTCTTTTTTTCGTTTTTTTTTCGCGATTTATTTATTTTGTATTAATTCTTTTTAGCCGCGTTCGGTTTAAACGATTATTGCTACGGACTTATTGATTAATTCATTCGTATATTATATTGTATTGATTGATTGACTAATAAAACGTCTGGATATTTCTATTGCACCGTGTAAGGGACTTGGTTGTTCGAGGCGATTAAATAGTTAAATTAAATACTCACAATAGTTATAACTCATGCGTATGCATGTAATATGTACATAGCAGATACCTACTTATAAGTCACAGTAGTAGGTTAGGTTAGGTTAGGTTAGGTTGATTGAACTAACTGAATTAAGTACGGTTACCTAATACAAAGTATAATGTCGGTGATAGGGTAGGACTATTATTGGAAGTAAAATGTAGTTTTCACAAAATGATATAATGACACAGCAACATTTGTATACTTATACAATACTGTTGTATTACATTTTGTAAAGTAGTTGGTGGAGGTGGTTGAATAGTGTTATAGAGCTACTTACAATAGGTTATATAACTCATGCATACGTAGCAGTTACCTATGAGTTTTGTATTGTCTGCTTAATAGGTATATATATATACACATACTAAGCATATTGTAATAATAACTATATGTATTTGAATGTTAATGCCTTAATGGGTAGTGAAAAATTTAGTTTACCTACCCATCTACTTAAAGAGTAGGTGCATGGTATTGATTGAACCGACTTAATTAAGCGTGGGTGCCTAATGTCGGTGATGAGATAGGACTAAGTAAAATTAAGTAAAATGTAGTCGAGCATAGCTACATAGGTAGTTTAACTGCTATATATTTTTTTTTTATATATATGAGTACCCACAATACGCTAAGACGGTGTCAATTGATATAGGTACTTCTATATTTCAATAGATATTGAAGTTTAATAATGCTGTATTATACTTATTATTATTTTTATTATATTAATTACGTGCGTTAATATTTGATTTATATTATTATATATTATTATTATTATATATATTATTATATATATAATAAACGCAATACTACAGTACTGCCATTAGATTTAAGATTATGACTTATGAGTAACGCGTACCTAACCTGACGTTATCGGTGGAGTGAGTAGCCGCGCGGGGAAAAACTTTAGCGACGTGAAACGCGCCGTGTCATCAAACGTCAACTTGTGCCCAGTGTCCGTACGGCGAACGTCTTAGCGCACCGAAAAGTTAATTTTTCTCTGTTTTCTTAGTCCCCTTAACTTTTCTGTGCGCATTTCGGACGCCTTTTACACGCGCGAGCGCATACGTTGTGTATATTTAACAGAACGTAATTTTTTTTTTTTCTAGGTTTTTTTTTAGGCCATCGAACGCCGCTTTTCATACAAGTGAGTAACACTTTTCATACTAAAACACGTGTATTGTTATTATTGTTATTACACTAGCTCTTCGAAATATTATTCGCGTTCGGTGTTCATAATCGGACGTAGATTTATACGCGAGTTCGTTTTAAGACCGTACACAAATTTAATTACAATAACATAATAATAATAATATTCACCGTCTTTCTAAAAATAGTACACACACTGATAACACACTGATTAGCAATATAATTTTTTTCACTTGACATTTTAAAAATGTTAAACTACATCATTAAAACTTCACTCTTTAGGCTGCCCCGTCACGATGGTCAAACGCTGTGTGATATGTGGGAATGTGGACGATATCGATGGCGTTTCAGTTCACGGGTATTTACGATTTCACACAACGCGTTAATGAATATCGACGTAATGATTATTGTATTGTGACCTTTAGATTTCCAAATGGCTTACGTCGTCTCGAGTGGGTGGCGTTTGTGGAAGACCGCGGTCTTCCCGTTAACCGGACCTCCAAGCTGTGTTCCAGGCATTTTGTTGCTGGTGTTGACTACGTCGTAGGAGATGCACGACGCCGCCACCTGTCACACACAGCGGTGCCGTCTCTGGTGAGTGTATAATATTATGGTTACTTGGCTGTAAATACACTTTGTTACTTTGCCACTAATACCGTTGTGTACTCTCATGAGTTTAATACACCCGATGTGTACACGAACTTGTGTTTTATAAGAAGCTGCCTAACTTGACTTGACGATATTCAACGTTTTTATTACAACATAAACCTACTGCACGAGTATGCCGCCAAACATAATAAATACCTACCTGTGTACTTTTTGACGGTGAGTTGTGTT
Source organism: Nasonovia ribisnigri (assembly GCA_027563435.1). Taxonomy (NCBI): domain Eukaryota; kingdom Metazoa; phylum Arthropoda; class Insecta; order Hemiptera; family Aphididae; genus Nasonovia; species Nasonovia ribisnigri. The sequence continues at coordinate 5,362 of JANEHU010004430.1, forward strand.
ATGTTTTGTATGTCGACAACGGTCCAATGCGTGTACCTACTTTTACAATATGGAAATTACTTTACATAGGGTAGCGGTAATTTCATTTCATCAGTATCAGTTTATTCCACGACATGTAATTATTAAATTTAATGACAATGTAGGTGTCGGAATGGTTTGGTAACGCAACAATGAATACAACAAGACGGCGTTTGATGAACACAAGTTTATTAGCTATTTTAACGTTGTTGCGACAACGGCGGTCTGGCAAAAGCTGATCGCCGTTTCGCCGTTGGCCGCGGCCGGCGGCTCACGCCGCCGCCCGGCGGCCAAACCGGTTGTCGGTCGCGATCTCGCGAACGTCGCTAGAGCCGCCGCGGTCGTTGCGATAACGACCGCGACATACTCCCCCCCGAGTCCGCGAGACGCGTCCGAGCAACCGGACTACTCCGGGTCGGGGTGCGGGACCTCGGCAGACACCTCCATGGCCTCAATCCACCGCTCGACCACAGACAGCTGTTGCTCCGGTGTGGCTGGCGGCTGCACGGATTGCTGCTGGGTTGGTGGTTGCCCGGATGGTTGCTGGACGGATGGCTGCTGGGCTGGTGGCTGGTTGGTTGGTGGCTGGGCTTCCGGCTGCACCACAGGCTGCTCCACCGCTGGTCGCTGGAACCTGCCTCGCCCATCCCGGACGTCGTAGCGCTGGTACGCTGGCGGTGCTCGGCGAGGTGGTACTCGTCCCCGTGGTCCTGCCCTCAGCCGGGCCGCTTCGGGCTGTGGGGTGTTCGCTCGGGTGGACCGGCGTCCCTCGGCGAATCCCCGCTCGAATAGCGCCCACGCAGTCGGGCTGGCCCGTATCCGGCCGAACGATGCGGTGGCCGCGCGTTCGGCTGACCAACCGCCGACCGTGTCCTCCGGGGCATCGCCCGACAGCCTCCTGGCTTCCCGCAACAACTGCCCAGCCATGGCACGGAGCTTCTCCACGTGCGTGGCAATCATGCCACGGGATGGCCGGTTGTTGCGGTTCGTTGGCGGGTTGTTTGCGCGTTCTGCCATCTAAAACAATGTATGGTTAGTTAATGTTCTCTGACGGTCCTACAGCTCGCTTCATCGCTGAGACATGTAACTTAGTAGGGTGTTTACCCTCCGTCAAGAACACTCCGGTTCCTAGTGGTTTACCCAACTTAACCGGACCTAACCATTTCGGGGCGAACCCCGCGTGAAACCGCTTCTCCGCACTTGACTGCGGATGCGCTTTGTAGTATACCCAATCCCCTACTGCCAGATTGCCTTTTCCCGGGGATTCTGGGGGTATATGGGTAATGAGGGCTTTGGGGCCGGAAACCACCGGGTAACCCCCCTCTACCACCGGAGCATCATCCGGTTCTACCGGAGAATCTTCGGTTTCTACCGAAGGGTTCCGATGTGCTCCGGCCCACTCCGGACCATTTCTGCCATCGTCCGGCGACTCTTCGGCCAACTCAAGCTGCCAGTCTCCGGGGGCCTTGATCTCCCGACCAAACATCATTTTGGCCGGCGACTGTCCGGTGTTTCGGTTTTCTCTGTTCCTTACAGAGAACAACACGTGTGGCAGGTAGACATCCCACAGATGATGAGGCTTATCAACGAGTAAGGTCCGCAACCCTTTCTTCAACTCTTGATTTCGCCTTTCCACCGGGTTGGCACGTGGGTGGTATATTGGAGTCGTCCATCCTTCCACTCCCCACCTCTTGAGTGCGTCTCCCATTGCCTTGGACACGAACTGCGGGCCATTATCTGACAATAATGCCCTCGGGTATCCGAACCGTGGGAACAGCTCCCGTTCGAATGTATCTACAATCGATTTGGTCGTCGCCTTTCCTAAGGGGTACGCCTCTACCCAGCGACTGTAACAATCAGTTACCACCAAAATCGTTGTCTTACCCCGCTGCGTTCGTGGATATGGACCCATGAGATCGATGCTCAGCACCTCCCAAGGTTGACGTGGGACTCGGGTGCACATCCGATCCTCTGGTTTGCGATTCAGTGGTTTTACGCTTGCACAGACGTGGCACGCCCGTACGTAGTTACGCACTGCCTCTCGCATACCGGCCCAAAAGAAACGACTCTTTACGCTTCGGTACGTCTCTTTCCACCCTGGGTGATTCGCTACTTCGTGGTCGTGAAACCTGTGTAGCAAAATTTGGGCCTTGTCAGCTGGGACGACCACCCCTCTTCCCCATTCGCAATGGACCGAGGGTGGCGGTGCAACACCTTGTCCCGAATGACGTACAACTTCCGAAGACGACCGAACCTTGCACCGTCTCCGGAGAGTTTAGAAACTATCTCCCGTATGTTCGGGTCGTTCTGTTGCCACTCCCGGACAACTTGCAAGGTAACGTTTCCGTCATCCCTCTTCGGCTGGATCGCTCCACACTGGGTGACACCTACACCGGATCCTCCGGACACGCCGGACAGATCACCGAAGACTCCGGAAGTTTCTCCGGAAACTCCGGGCCGAATCACTGGGGGATCGTGGATATTATTCTCCAACGATTCTTCGTCCACTGTATTCGGTCCCTCCGGACAACGGGATAGCGCGTCGGCTGCTTCATTTTCTACTCCGGGCACGTGCTGGATTTCAAAATCGAAAGCCCCGAGTTGTAGCGCCCATCGCGTGAGTTTGCTGTTGGTACAGCGAGCTTGCTGTAACCACCGGAGTGCCGCGTTATCTGTAAATAACATAAACTTACCAGACTCAAGATACGGCCTGAACCTGTCAACCGCCCACACTATGGCTAGACATTCGCGTTCAACTGCTGAGTATCTTCCCTGAGCCGGATTGAGTTTCCTGCTGGCGTAGGATATGACTTTCCTGTCGCCACTCTCCCCCCGCTGGAAGAGCACGGCACCAACTCCAACTTCGCTTGCGTCGGTCTGTAGATTGAATGGCTTACCCGGAAGAGGAGGGCAGAGCCGTGGTGCGGACACCAAAGACTCCTTCAACTTCCGGAACGCCTCTTGCTCAATTTCTGACCAACGCCATTTGGTCCCTTTGGCCAACAGACTCGTGAGTGGTGCTGTGATCTCGGCGTAGTGTGGCACGAATTGGCTGTACCAACCACAAACGCTTAACACCCGTAACACGTCTTTCGTCTTCTTTGGGACCGGTAATTCCTGAATTGCTGTCAGTTTTTCCGGCTCCCGGTCTATTCCTTCACCGTCCACGACGTGACCTAGGAATTTGATCTGTGCCACCCCGAATGTACATTTTTTCGGTTGACACGTCAGACCGTAAGACTGGAGTCGCTCCAAGACTCTCTGCAAGTGGTTTAGATGTTGATCGGGACTCTCAGAGTATACCACAATATCATCCAAATAAACCAACACAAATTTACCAACTAACCCACGGAAGACTTCGCTTACCAAGCGACAGAATGTGGCGGGGGCGTTTTTAAGTCCAAAAGGCATTACCCTGAACTGGAATAACCCTCGTTGGGTCCTAAACGCCGTCAGTGGACGTGTCTCTGGCGAGAGACCCACCTGCCAATATCCTGATTTCAAATCCATGGTGCTGTAAATCTTCGCTCCACCCATTCCTCGGACCATGTCATGGAGGTCCGGCATCGGGTGAGCGTCCGACTCCGTCTGCATGTTCAGACGGCGATAGTCTACGCAAAATCTACGTGAGCCATCCTTTTTCTTCACGAGTACCACCGGTGCAGCCCATGGAGATATACTAGGTTCAACAAACCCTTGTTCCTCCATGTCTCGCACCATTTCGGCAATCACCTCGTTTTTCTCTCGGGAGTACCCGTAAGCGTTTAGAGCCACCGGATTTGGATCCTTGAGACGGATCTGGTGCTCTATCACCCGAGTTCTGCCTACTTCTCCGGAGAAAACCTCCGGATATTGGCACAGGACTTCTTTGACCCGCATACCGTACTCTCCTTCCGGTAAACCTGCGGTTGCTAAGTCCACTTCTACGGTGACCGGAGTTACTGGATTTCTCCAGCTCACGGAAACACGTCTCTCTTTCCCCAGGTGTATTATGCAACCGCTATAGTCCCAAGCGACTTGTTGCTCCACGAGGAAATCATGGCCCAGGAAGACATCTCCGATTAAATTGTCCATCACTGCGGCCCTGATGGTTACCTCCAAGTCCACTATCCGGGCCCGAAATTCGGAAAACTCCGTAATTTCTCGTGTCCGACCGTCCGCCATCCGGACAATCTCCGGTTCTTCGGTAAAACTCCGGCCAAACTTCTTTGCCACCCACGGTTTGACGTATGTCCTCGCCGCTTGGGAGTCCAGTAGCGCTACTACTGCCCCGAGTGCAAACTCTAGTTCTATGGCCGGTAACGGAACATCCGTCACTTTTGTTTTCCCCGTTGACACCGTAGCAATGGCTGGAGACTCTAACACTCCGGTCCGCAGATCCGAGAAGCGTTTTCTCAACTCAAATTTTGAGTCTGTATCTGAGTCTCTCCTCTTGCACTTTTCCCGTGGACAAGGAATAAACTCCTCGGAAAAATCTTCGGTTGTGACCGGACAAATTAACAACTCCTGTGTTAACTCATCTTGTTCCGCATCACTTGAAATGCTGTCCGCGACATTTTTCTCGGAAACATAGCTCACCTCGGTGAGATTTTCACATTTGTCCGGAACATTTTCAATCCTGGATGATTTTCCCGACTTGTTTTCCCGATGGTTGGACCACCTTTCCGTCACCTCGCCATTTACCCGGTCCATTGTCACGAACTGTGGTTCCTTTACCGGAACGTTACTTACTGCCCGAGTTGAACTTCGTTGCTTACCTCTTTTCGGAAGACTCGCAATTTTTTCGCCGGTTACTTCCTGGCCGGCCGGGACCCGGCGGTCCCGCCGGTCGTTTTGGCGTTTCCCGACTCCAACTTTCTTTTTGGGCATGCAGCTTGCCAGTGGTCATGACTACCACATACTCTGCATCCTGCTCCCGAAGATTGTCGTTGCTTCGGATTTGGCACTTGAGATTTCTCAGCACTCTCAGCTTTTCGTTTATCCAACCATTTTAACTTTGGTGGTACGCTGGTGCTCACTCCCGCCTTATCCAACACTACGGCCTTGCTACCATCCAGAACATGGGCAAGCGCTCGTAATTCACTGAACGATTTCAGTCGCTGTATACGTGCATGAATTCTAAATTCATCACGCATGAGTCCAATCACTGTCATTACCACCGCTTCTTCTGTCAGACCAAGGTTTAACCTCCGATACAACTGGTACTTAGATAGGACGTACTCCCCCAGTGTTTCGGTCTTGGTCTGAGCGGTGCTCAACAATTCTGATTGCAGACTCGACTGCAACTCGTCCCCGTTGAACTTCTCCAATAGTTCGGACCTGAACTCTTGCCACGGTGAGTCCAACGCTCTCATGGTTCCCCACCATGTTCCTGCCTGTGCCTTTAGCTGAGGGGCCAAAACGGTCACCCATCTAGCCTTGCTGATACCAGTTTCTTCCAGTATTGCCTCGGCCTGGAGCAAAAACCGCACCGGGTCTTCCTCCCTCTTACCGGCAAACTCTGGTATCGACGCACGGGCCATATTCAACTCATTCTGAGGAATGAGCAGGCTATCGGGGAAATGCACGCGTTTTACACCGGAAAAACTACTCCGTAACGCTTCCCCTTGACTTCTGCCGGACCCTTCGCCGGACACTCCGGACAGATTACCGAAGACACCGGACACTCCGGACTGGTTACCGGAAACTCCGGACAAACTTCGATTTCTCGGGTTTTCCCCGGACAATCTGCTCCGTATGTTCGCCCATCGGCTCTCAGAACTCACACTTTGAGTTTTGACCGGAAGATTTTGACTTTCGTCCGGGCAAATCCGATTTGCTCCGGATATATCGCTGGTTGATGGTTGTTGGGAATTTCCACGGCATGAGCAACTTGTTTGCTCCACCCGTTCGGTCGACCTAAGCTTTTCTTCGGCTAACTCCCGCTCCAAGCGTTCCACGCTCTCGCTGAGAGTAGCGATTGTCAGTTGCTGCTTGTCGACCGTTGTTTCCAACCCCTCCAGCCTATCTAACATCTGCTCCATGAACTGGTTTATCAAATTCTTTTCAGATTCGACCTCCCCAGTTTGAGCCACCGATGTATCCCCTTCCGGTACCTGGGCTGACGTCTCGTCAGTTTCCCCAAACCGTACTGATCCTGGATCCATATTTTCCTTAGCCCTAATATACTCTTCTAATGCTAAGAGTTTATCGGCCTTGGACCCCCCGGTCTCAATACCACGTTTCGATAATTCCCTGTTAATTTCGACAATATTTAACTCACTAATGCGTTTAGTAACCATTGTGGAGATTAAATCTAATTGCTATTATCTATCTAATTAAATTACGATGGATACGAAGTTACGTAACTCGGGCTATCGCTGGTAGAGATATGTACTTTCCAATCTATAAATAGCCTAAACCAAGTTTAGCACTGTAGGGATTACGCTAAATTATGCAAATTTTGCTACAATTTACCACCTTAGATTGGACAAGCCCTTAATATTTTATTTATAATAAAAAATCAGAATAAAAAATATTAGGAACCGGTATGATCAGGACACCTATTGTAGGTTCTTTTAACCTGATATGTGCTAATTTACTTTAATTTACGTAAAATTATTTTTATTAAAATTAGCACTTACCTTACTCCTTTTCCGACTGCGCCACTTGTAGGTGTCGGAATGGTTTGGTAACGCAACAATGAATACAACAAGACGGCGTTTGATGAACACAAGTTTATTAGCTATTTTAACGTTGTTGCGACAACGGCGGTCTGGCAAAAGCTGATCGCCGTTTCGCCGTTGGCCGAGGCCGGCGGCTCACGCCGCCGCCCGGCGGCCAAACCGGTTGTCGGTCGCGATCTCGCGAACGTCGCTAGAGCCGCCGCGGTCGTTGCGATAACGACCGCGACAACAATAAGTAGTGTCTCCGTTAGTATACTAATTATACTTTACCATACTATACTATACTGACTAGGTACGGCATTCTTGAAAACTAAAAGCCTGAATTTACATTCGACTTCATATATTGATATAATTTCACATAACTTGAACAATAGTGTTAATGGTGTTATTGCATATTAAACACATTGATACCGTTGACTGAACCAAATAATTATTTTGATTCCTACATTTCTTTATACTATACCATAAATAAATGTTTTACATCTAAATATTACTACTACACAAAGTTATCCTAGAATAGCTCTCTACTAACCTCTCTCTCCTTTATTTGTAAATTGTGTATGTACTAGATAGTTTTTTTATCATTTCACATGTGTTATTCTCAGTAGTGTTAAGATTATTTCAATACCTTCTCATACTTTATTTTTATATAAGTACATTTTGTACACTGTACAATGTACAATTTATAGTAGATACTTACATTTATTATTATTATAAATAATACTTATTATTGGTTAGGCTGGCCAGAGATTAGATTTTGGTTTAGGTAATTTTAAATGTTACCCAAAGTAACAAAATACTTGAACGTTTTCAATATTACTTAATATTACTTAATAACAAAATATTATGTACACTGTTTTAGACCCTGCACTACAGCACAACAGCAACATGTTTTACTTAGCAAAAGTCACTACAAAGTCTTTTACTATCTCAATACTACTACAATGTCAATTTTAGGTGGTTACATACATTCAGCAGTACTTACATTTCATTATTATATTGCATTAAGGTTAGGTTAGGCAGAACTTAGAAAAATGTGTAGTTAAATATTACTACAGCATTATTAATTGTACAGTGCTCATAGTGTGGCCTCCAATGACTACGAGTAGTAATTACAGTTAGTCATGCCTCTCTGTATTTTAAATTTACTTTTAATATAGGCATTCATAATGATTTCTTATACACTTTTTAATTGTTCCCTATCCTACAAAATACAAAACATACATTAACCTACAAACTGCACATTTGTATAAAACTTACTCATTAACCAAGCAATATAAATACTATACTATAACGGTTAATAGAACTATACTAACATTATATGACTAGGAACCACTATATTATTTGTTTTATTACTATCGGTTATTAGCAATGTGTAATTATCATACTTCACACACCCCTCCGACGACAGTGAGTAATGTCTAACCTAAGTACTTACGTACTTAATCTTCACTTTGCCCATTATAGTTGCACATAATTCACATTACACATTATAGTTACACATAATCTACATATCTACATAACTTTATCTAACCGACACGAGATTATAAATATGTATGAATACACAACCGATTAAAGTCCTGTATAAATTACACTCTTTTTTTCGTTATCGCTGTTTTTTTATTCTTATTCTTTGAAAAATACCTTGAACAACATTGCTGTTCGAAAACAAATAATTATTTTGATACCTATACTTATTGTTGTTATTGATACTGCAAAACCTATTATTGAACCTAACCTAACACAATTCTATAATTTATATGTTTATTAAATATTCTTTATTGAAATACGGTTAAATGTTCTTCTTTGTATTGTTGTAAGTAAAAGTTCTGTATAAAAATTATTTTAACTGTAAGCCCATTCATACGGGACACACCGTGTGAGTTACAGTTAACTCACTGTATTTTAACTTTCATTATAGGTACTTAAACATTTTCTTACACAGTGCTCAATATTACTACCACACACTCCTTTATTTGAAAGTTGTGTACTAGATAGGTATTTTATCATTTCACATGTGGTACTCTGAGCAATGTCTAAATCAATTATCATATACTTTATTGCAATTAATTTTTTATATACAGGCAGATCTCAGATTTAGGTGGAGTTACAGAGTTAAGAGCGCAATACATTTTTTGTTGTTATTTTCATCCTAAGAAAAATTATAAATATGTATGAATGTACAACCAAATAAACGTTCTTGTGTGAATTTTTTAATTGCACTGATGTTATTGAGGTTGAATTTTTCCTCTTGAAAATCTCAGGTCAATTATGAATGATAGTTATGACTTATGGTTACAGTTGGTTATGACTAGGTGTATTTTTATATAGATATAATGATATATTCTTTGCTAAAAGTAATAAGATACATTCTACTATAAGTATTTAATTATTATTAAAGTCGGCAAAATCATACTAATCGTACACTGACTCCGGGTTAAACTATAATAATTATATTATGTAGTGGGACTAAATGTGCACCTACTCTAAACTCGACCTAACTTTTAGGTAGTCGGGAACGAAGAGGACATCCAGGTAGAGGATGTGGGAGGAGCCGAGGTCCAGGTAGAGGTGGTGGAGGACATGGAAGTCGTCGGCGTCCCGGTGGAAGAGGTGGAAGGAGCCGAGGTCCTGGTGGAGGGGGTGGAGAACATGGAAGTGGTCGATGTCCAGATGGAGTGGGTGGAAGATGTGGAATTGGTCGAAGTCCAGGTAGATGGAGGAGAGGACGTGGAAGTGGTCGGTGTCCCGGTGGAGGAGGTGGAAGGGGCCGAGTACCCGGAGGAGGACATGGAAGTGGTCGATGTCCAGATGGAGTGGGTGGAAGATGTGGAATTGGTCGAAGTCCAGGTAGATGGAGGAGAGGACGTGGAAGTGGTCGGTGTCCCGGTGGAGGAGGTGGAAGGGGCCGAGTACCCGGAGGAGGACATGGAAGTGGTCGATGTCCAGATGGAGTGGGTGGTAGATGTGGAATTGGTCGAAGTCCAGGTTGATGGAGGAGAGGACGTAAAAGTGGTCGAAGTGCAAATAGACGAAGTGCAAGCAGACCTGGAGTTTGCGGACGTACTCGACGAGTTGCAGCCAGGAGTCGTCGAAGAGGTCAGTAAATATTATGTCTTACTTAAATATAAAATTAATTATCATTGTAAATTGCAGGTTGGACCAATTCCCGTTTACCGGCCGGCGGGCGTGACACACCCTCTTCCAGAACGTCACAACGCGGGCGCGTTGGACAGAGTCTGCTTGCACTGTAACGCTCGCCACTTCAGTGGCGAGGAAACGACCCGGGGACACTTCTCCACATGTTGCAACAACGGTCAAGTGACCGCTGCAGGACGACACGCGTTGTTGCGCGCCCCATACTTACTAATGAATTTGTTGATTGATGATTCGCAGGATGTTCGTAGATACCGAGCAGACATTCGTCGGTACAACAACGCTCTGGCGTTCGCTGCGTTCAGCTGCGACGCGAACGACAGGCGTATACCAGGGCGAGGACCGCCGACGATGTGTATCCACGGCCAGACGTATCAGAGGATCAACAATGACGTGGCCGTTGATCGAGCAGATGCGAACTACTGTCAATTGTATTTCCTGGAGTCCGCAGAGGCCAACGACCGCCGCGTCGGGATGGCCAATAGGAGAAATCAGCGCCGTGAACTGTCCGTTGATGTGATGGAACTATTGGACGGTTTGATGCGAGACATAAATCCCTACGCAATGTCTTTGAAGTAAGAACACTTAGGCATAAACTTTGTATTTACTGACACTTGGAATATGAACATACACTTAGAGGAAATCATTTTACACATCCCTTTCATACTAGACTCTAGCAGCTACCAGCATGGAGTTATTACTTAACGATGATTCAAAATAGTATCCATAGGACATAGCAAACAACTGTCTTGAAAGTTGAAATACCTAATGTACCTACTTAAATAATACAAGCAATTCATTTAATGACTCAACCTAAGAGTCATTACTCAATGATAGAACGTTAAATATTACATAGGGCTCTGTTGATTGTGACTTGACATATTTCAGAATTATACTAAATTACTTTAATGCTTGGATTTACCTATGTAGTTTTGAAGTAGAGAGTAGAGACGCCCAAACTTACATCTACACACACATATTTATTAGTGAATGATATATTATATTAATACTCATAGAGTTAAATGTACTGAATTATGTAACACATTAAATAATACTTAGGGCTCTAATGTTTTATATTTTATTCATATCATTATGCACTGAATTATATTGACATACTATTATATTATTACATGCATTAAATTTGATACCTTAACTTATAATGTACTATTTACTATTTATTTATTAATACAATTCATACGGTCTCAGCTCTACTATCAAAGAGTCACATAGAATAGATAAAAACAATATCATTAACTTGGTAATGATAAAATAGAATGATGATACATTAAATGTGTTATATAATTCAGTACATTTAACTCTATAGTATTGGCATAAGAGTAAGAGTATAACAAACACATATATAATAACACATAATATTTAATATAATACATCATCGAGTTATAACTCTATAATATTGGTAAGCAACCATGGTGTATAATAAATATCATAAAGATATGTGTATGCGTGTGTGTAGATGTGTATGATTCGATACGTAAAAACAATATTGAATATATAAAATGTATTGACCCCAATGGCATGTCTACTTCAAATCTACATAAATCTTAATTTTAATATATATGTCAAGTCATAAAGCCTAGATAACCCTATGTAATATTTAATGTTCTATTATTCAGTAATGACTCTATGGTCGAGTTGTTCATAGTCGCTGTCTTAACAACAAATTAATTGCATCTATTATTTGAGTCAATAGGTATTTAAAATAACTAATAAGTGGGCCGG
>JANEHU010004432.1:0-11465 GCA_027563435.1 Nasonovia ribisnigri
AATAATAATATGCTATAAGTATACATAATATGAAATGAAGATAATATAATATTGAAAATAATAATAAAATAAATTATTAAATTTCTTTGAATTAATACAAATTTAACAAAAAGAAATAATATGGTATAAATTATACATATCAAATAAACATAATATAATAGTTACCTTACTATTTTTTTAAAATAATAATATACATTTATTTTCATTGAATTAATACAAATTTAACAAAAAAAGTGATAATAATATGGTTCTATATAATATATGCATATATATTATGTAATGAAAATAATAAAAGTTAAATACAATTAAATTTTAAAAATTGAAATAAAATATTAATTATTATATTTTTTTTAACAGCTAAATTTCTATTGTTTTTAAATAATAATACAATTCATAAATAACTTTGAATACAAATTTAACAAAAAAGTAATAATAATATGCTATAAGTATACATAATATGAAATGAAGATAATATAATATTGAAAATAATAATAAAATAAATTATTAAATTTCTTTGAATTAATACAAATTTAACAAAAAGAAATAATATGGTATAAATTATACATATCAAATGAACATAATATAATAGTTACCTTACTATTTTTTTAAAATAATAATATACATTTATTTTCATTGAATTAATACAAATTTAACAAAAAAAGTGATAATAATATGGTTCTATATAATATATGCATATATATTATGTAATGAAAATAATAAAAGTTAAATACAATTAAATTTTAAAAATTGAAATAAAATATTAATTATTATATTTTTTTTTAACAGCTGTATTATATTATAAATAATAATATAGGCAGTATAATAATAAAAATAAACAACAGTTGATTTCTTTAATTAACTAAAATTAATAATATATCAAAAAAGTAGTTAAACCTAAATATATATTATTTACCCTCAATCCTTCCTTCGCGCTTGTTAGCCATTTAGCAATCGAAGTTATAATTTCATCATCATTGGAATTATTGAATTTGGACTTTTTTACTGCTTCTATATTATAATATCAACATATTAAATGTTAAGTGTATAATACTTATTAATACATATTTTGTTTATATTAATAAGTTATTTTTCAAAATTTCCATTAACAATTAAATTAAGTTTTTCAATAAGCATTAATATACAATTGGCATACATTTATTTAGTTAACTGTCAGCACTATCATAATTTAAACTACTATTATTAATTACATTTTGATACATATATATTATGTATAGGTATATGCTGGTTAGGTTAAATTATATTATGTCAAGAAAATAAATTTAAAAATGGTAAATTCTTCATAAAAGATGGAAAGTGAAATATACTAGACAATACTTATACCCAATTAAATGTATAAACTTAAAAAAGGTTCTAATTTTTTTTTTTTATGTTGATTATAGAGCATTAATATTACATTTAAATACTAAACTTTTTTGTTTTTAAAAAGTTATATTTTTGGATAAGAACCACTACTGATTTTAGGTTTAAATATCATAATAATAAATAGCAAATAAAAATGATATAAGTGATTAATAGAATAAAAAATATTTAAAATTTCTTTAGTAACATAAATTATAATCTTACCAAAGATTGATTTGTTAATCGACAACAATGAAAAATTGTTTTTGTTCCTTAAACCATAATAGGTATATTGAATTAACAACCTATCATCAAACACTTTTTTCATTATCTTATAGATCAGGTTTTTTAAAGATTTTCCTCCAATTCTAGTTAGTTCGTATACCTATTAAATGAAGAATATTTATGAAAGGTTACATTGTGTAGTTAAGTACAGAGGGATCACATACAACTTGTTTTTTAAAATTCATGTCAGTTTGTATTTTTTCTTCTAAGATGTTGAGTCCTTCATTATCTAAAATTGGCCAACTTGATATGAAATAATCGACTTCGTTATTATTAATGAATTCATGTTGTGCGCTTCCTGAGATTGTTGATGATGATTTTATATCTAACAAAATTTGCTCTATATTTTGCTGCTTATCACTTATTCTCGTTACCTCCATTTTTAAATATGCCAAATAGTTCAAAACTGTTTTTTCAAAACCTATTAAAAATAATTAAGTATGGATTAAGAACCTCGCATTTATATTATGATAAATGTACCAACAATTAATTTAGTGGAGTTATTAAATTGTCTAGTAGTATAATTATTATAGTAATAAACTCTTACCTGCAGTGTGTATTGATGAAGAGCTTACAGGCAATGGCTGTAAACTATTATGAAATGGAGAAGTACCAATTGAATTTGGTTCATGCTGTGTGCTATTATTATGTAGTTGAACATCATTAATATTTTTCAAACCTATATAGATTATAAAAACAAGCCTATATAATATAAATAAGTAACATTAACATATTTATAAATTGTATGTACAACATTAAAATAAATAAAATAATAGGTACATACCACCAACTAAGGAATAATTATTATTATGCTCTACATTATCGTATTCTTCCAAATACTTGCTATTTAAGTTTGAATTATCAGTTGGTATAACATAATCTTTGTCAGCAACTGTGTCATCATTAGATGCTGTAAAATAAAACATATTAGTAGAATTTTTAAACAAATTAAACTTTTTCACAACTTTATATTATAACTACGCTGTATTACTAACATAATTCTGAATTTTCATCGTCTGATTGTTTTTTACTAATATCAAAAAGATTAGTTCTACATTTTCTTTTTACTGATGTTTCTATTGACAAAACAGAAATAATAGGATCAAATATTTTTTTAAGTACTTTTAGTTAATTGTTTATGGTGTTTGATAAAATAATACCAGTAGCAGATGGTTTGAAATGTTGTATAGGTAATGTTTTGTTTTGTTTAGTTTTTAATGATTCATTATCCATATCAGAAACATCCGATGGATACAAACGTTTCTCTGCAATTTCTTGAGCTTTATCAAAAGATACTAAAAATTATAAAAATATATTATTTTACAAAAATTATCTGCACTTTAATATTTGTAAATATAATATTGTTGTCTATTATTATATTACAATAGTTTACCAATATTTGTTGATAATATTCTGCATTTATATGAAGTGAAGTCGAATATATTTGGTTTTGCTCTGTTCATACGTAGTTTATTAGCATTGCTACTGTTATTGGGCCAAACACAGCAAGTTCCTTGTTTATTAACCCAATATGAGGGTACAGGCTCGACAGAATTATCATTATAAAAGTGAACTACAGTCCACTGCATGGCCATATTTATATTATATTGTTGGTTTATTATTACAAAAATATATGCTGCTACAGATACCTAAAAATAAACGTCAAATGTAAAAATAATTACAAATAATCATACTATTTATACTAATGCGTTAAGATTTTAATTAAAATAATATAGTTAAAAATAAAAACTATTCGCCCACTTTTTACATAACTGTACACTATATATAAAAACAAAATAAAAATATATCTATGTACTAATATACATATAAATATATCTAATATACCCATGCGGGTATGTTATAATAAAACTTATCTTAAACTACTTACTGTTAAGTTAACATAATGGGAAGTAAACAACTACAAATATAATAGAACATAAATAATTATATACATGTATTAACCTACTGTAATAGGATGTTAATTTGTAAAATGAATAATAGGATAAGCTACTTTAAAGTTTAAATCTTCAGTTGATAAAATTAGGTATTTTATCATTATATTCTCAATTTTCCAAATGTACATTTGTTTTGAAAAATCACTTACTTTATAAACTCCAATTTGTTCACTTTTTATAGGTTTATCAAAAAAATTTTCCAATTTTTGGAATTTTCTACCAAGTACAATCTGTGTTTTTAGGATTTTACTATAACAAATATTAACTACTTTAATGATATTTAAGACACCATTTACTTTTAAACCAACATAAGAATCTGCATCAGAATTTATTTTTATTTTCATTTTTTCTAAAATTAAAACTTTGTATTGTGGTGATGATGTCCCATCTATTAGTGGTCCATCTAAATGTATATTTTCATATGTTACAAAAATATTATTTGGTTTTGACAAATTTGATGTAAAAGATAACGATGCATTACGTTCCTCACACCTTTTGACTACCTGCTGGAGAGGTTTGTCATTTTTACGAACCATTTTTTTCAACGAACTCATGTAGTTCTCAAATTTGAAACAACTAACATTATCAAGAGAACCGTAACTCTCGTAGTCTTCATGTAAATGAATCAATGCATGTATGTTGTGAGATATAAAATGTTCACCATATATAGAACCAAATTTGTTCACAAAATCATGCATAAATAATTTTGCATACTGTGCTAAATGGTTATAATTTGGACTTAAATATATAGTCATTGCAATATTTAAAGATAGAAAATGTTGGTAAACTGTATTAGGAACAATTGAATATATTGATATAGGTCCGACATATAAAAGAAATAATCTCAACTCTGTTGCCTTCCATCTAGCTAATTCATCTAATGACCTAGGTTTACGTACAAAATCACAAGGTATTTGTTTTTTTAATGTTAAAAGTCTTTCAGAAATTTGTTTTATAACACGAGTATTAAATTTTTGGTTATTTAAATCAACACGAGCAATTTTATCACCTTTCCACAACATAAGCAGTTTTTTCATGGCACCAAGGCACACAGCATGCATATAATCAATACTAAATTGTTTAACAACATCTAAACCTGGGATATTTAGTATTTCACTAATTTTACCATCCGAATGATATTGTCGTTGAATTTGATAAACAAAATCGTTGTGGTTACGCTTAGAACATTCCAAATCTGAGAAACATACACGTTTATGTAGGTATTTACCTTTAACTGTGCATCTAGTACAAGAAAAGAAACCCGTGTGACTTTTCGTTAAAAGTAAAAAAGCTTTAGCTGGTGTATCACAACAAAACGAGTCAATGGCAAGATTTTTATGTGCTGCAACTGTTAGTGTTTTATTGTCTAAATCAATCCCATTTTGAATTAGATAAGTAATTTCATCTACAAAATCCTTCATAAAATAATTACTATTGTCTGGTTTTCGGTTCCCCCAATATATGCCAATAGGAAATACTGATTGATTTTTATTTTGTCTAATATACCCCAAAATTGGCCAAAAACAACTTCCCGAGCTTTTGGATAGTGGCAAGCCATCTACTCCTATAACCAATCTAATAGTTTCATCAGAAAAATCTTGATCTAAATGTTTTTTAATATTATATGCAACACCAAAATGATAATATATACCAGGAGAAACTTGTTTCACTTCAATGGGTTTTTCGTAGGAAACGTCTGAATGTGTTTTAAATAAAGTCCTACAAGTAACAGGAAACTCACTAAAACATTTATGAGTTTTTAAAATTTTAAGAAGGTTGTCAAAGCTATTATTTGGTACATTATGTTCAATTGCCCATTTAATTAAAGCATGCGTTATAGGTGGCTCTTCTCTACTACAAACATCATTCTCATCACTGCTATCACTTTCATCATCGCTTTTGTCTGACAGAAATGACTCAAAATCTTGTTGTTCACTATTCACATTAGTTTCGTCAGAAAAAGTACATACATTATGGTTATTACTACCAACACTAGTCACAGGGTCTTGAGATGAAATGCAATCATTATTCAACTCGTATGGTACACTAATAACATTAGATATGGGGTCTTGAATAATAGGTGAATCGGATAAAACGTTTTGCGACAAATTATGAATAAAATCAAGTTCGTTTCGTAATCTTCTACGCTTGGTAGACGTACTAGAATTATTTTCTCGAAACATGTTACCATATAATATAATATTAGTAATAATTTGTTTAGATATGCTACCTATGTATAAAACGAGCAACCCTCTAACTTATTTGAAAATATATATGTAATGAGAACTTACCTTTAAACGTGAAACTTGCTTAGACGCGAACACAATGCATCGTGATTCGTGATGACTGATGAGAAACAGCGAAAGGCGCGTAAGGTGTAACAGACAATAGTAGACAACAGTAATAATGACACTCAAATAATATGAAAACATTTTAACATAACCAAAAAATATTATGCGCAAGCCTCATTTACCCAGAGGTTGACCCACTCGCCCGACGAAAACCGGTCGCGGCCGCGCATGCCACCGCCTCGTTGCAGCGCTGGTGGTGATCGTCGCGGCGGCAGCTGGTTTTACATAGTATAGACAACAAACGCCGTTGGTCGCCGAACACCGCCGACCAATCACAGACCGCCGGACTCCTACTGGGGGGAGGGTTTGAATGTTCCGGCGGCTCAGTATGCATGCGCGGAAGTGTCAATAGTGGGTATACTGGGTCAACTCTCGGTAAAATATAGAGTATAATAATTATATAAAGCTGTTGTCACTGATACACGGCCGTCGCAGTGTCGCACGTCTGTTATCATATTTTGGTCGTAAAATATTATATTTATTATAGGTATCTGCGAATATGATAAAATTATTGTTCTAGCACGGTCTATAAGATATTATCTTGTAAGAACGTGGTTAATGGTTATTAGTTTGTTGTTCGAATTAAAGAATACATTAACATATTATTTTGCCGATTAAACTATGATCAACTTTAAATTTTAATCAGAGACGGTACAACTGGCCCTAATAGTGTATTCACTATTTAATATTTTTCCGCCTCATGTATAAAATTACATGTCAAAACCGCCACTGCATGTACTATAATATTCTATACAATATAGTACGCAATACTACAACACTACAATATATTATAGTCTAATAATCTAATACAGTGTCTACCAATTTTATCTATTTTCAAGAATTAATAATTAAATTAATAATAAAAATATAATTGACATTTTTAAAATTAGTTTCATGCATGAAAGAGGATACCTATACTTAGCTAGATTTATAATTAGTTAAATGTGTAGGTACCTATGTTTAAAACTATTGGTACCAACAATGAATTAAGTATAATAATTTATATAATACGTACCTATAATTACTATACATTAGCACCATATAATAAATAATAATCATAATTAATTATTTAACTATTTTATATATTATATATATATAATACGAATTAGATAATTTGGATACAACATAATTGAACATATGAACAACTTACAATTGAACAACTCACAACATTATATTATATAATATAATGTTGTAAGTTATATAATATATTATATATTATTATAATATAATAATATGCAATATTGCAGCAGTATCCATCATTAAATATACAGATGATATTGAACTTATTACAACCTATGAATATTACTAATTTATCGCATTATTGATAATCATTAATAGATATTCATCATACATATTATTAATATTTAAATACAAATATCAATAGTTAGATATTAAGAGTATAACTATTAATAAATATCCTACACATGTTAGACTATTGATAACGCAAAAATATCTATTTTAATATATTTAAACTAAGATATTCTAAATATATCTCAATGATATCAATATTACAATATTTGTTTTTAATTATTGCAACTATCTCATATGAATATACCATTTTAAATATCCAAATTTGTATACGATTTGGATATGTATTAAATATCAATGTCTACAAATTTCTATATGGGAATAAATGGAAGAGGATTATTTATGTAGATTTGAAGTAGACATGCCATTGGGGTCAATACATTTTATACATTCAATATTGTTTTTACTTATCGAATGTGAATGTCAAAGCTTACATCTACACACACGCACACGCATATTTATGATACATGATATTTATTATACACCATGGTCGTTTACCAATATAGAGTTATTACTCGATGATGTATTATATTAAATATTATGTGTATTATTTATGTGTTTGTTATACTCTTACTCTTATGCCAATACTATAGAGTTAAATGTAGGTACTGAATTATAGTTTATCACATTTAATATATCATCATAATATTTTATCATTACCATGTTAATGCTATTGTTTTTATCTATTCTAAGTAACTCTTTAAACTTACTACACCTACACGCGCCCACATTTATATATTATGTTTATTAGACAATTATAGCAACCAATGTAATGTTAAATGCACTGAATGATTTTAACATACTATTATATTACATAGGTACATTCAATTTCAGGTTAGATGATATGTGTTAACAAATATTTTTACTAGCTCTTGATTAATACATTTTATATGGTTAGGTATAATATTTTATATATTAATAATCCTCCTCTATCGCAATTATCCACTACTTTTGTCATATATAAATTTATACATGTCTATATTTGTTCCAGGAACATGCGTGAGGTGTGGCTGGCAGAAAGAGAGCTGGCCGACGCCGATCCTGCAGGTGTGAGACCCAGGCCAGTCACGATGCATTTCGTCAGAGATGCGGTCCGAGATGACGGACGAAACAACCTGCCTACCGCAAATGAAGTTGCTGCAGTGTTCGTAGGCGAAGGCGGTCGTCCGCCCAGAAACCTCAATCTGGTCATCTACGACACAAATCCGATCGACCCGCAACACAGGATGCAAAGCATTCCAGCGGGTTAGTTAATAATTATTTTATACGACTTTTTTTACAAAACTGTCCCAATTCACTCACTTATATTCACTAGATATATTACACATAATTATCAACGCTTATTTGACCTTAACAAGCATCATAGAATTAAATACTTTAACAGTTTTAATTCATTGTGTTTGTGTGATACAACACGAGCCTTTACATTATTATACTAAACCTAACACAGTGTACATCAACATAGTACATGTAGTGGTAGTATGACAACAGGCGGTGTTATGTTTTGATCCATGTATGGTGAACTACATTGTTGATTCATTAATCGAAACCTATAGTTACATTACTTCAATGCTCAATTCACTGTATTCTTATTTCATAATTTGTATTGCTATTTTATTAAGAGTATATTAGTCTGTATTAACCATTAATATTTTTCTTATATTGCTATATTATATCAGTGCAGTATTTATACAGTACATTTATATAATTGACACTGTACAGGAGAATTGGTTTTTGTTCAACACCATTCAATAGTTGTATTTATATATTTATTTGTATTAACATTAACATTAATAAGTAAATGTATAAGATTTATTACATTTTATTATACACTCTTTATATCTATGCTATTATTATAAATTTCTGTTAATACTAGCTTAATACTTCAAATTGTACCTACGGATAGGTATTGTATTGTATTTATTATGCTATGATATTAGGTAACTTTTATTATACACTGTTTGTATTTGTTGCGCTATGACATTATGGTTTGGCTTTTTACATTGTACGATTTAATTAGTATTTAACTGCATATTGTTATTATTATGAATATTTGTACTACTATGTCTATGTAAACTACTTTTAAACAAAATGTGTGATTCATGTCTGTATGAATAACTCTTAATACTGAAATACTCTTAATCATAGATTGTATTTGTTTGTTATGTTATTTACTTTAGTAGTTTTAATTGTATCGTCACTGTGAATTGCTGTTAATTTATTTGTACTCTATATCATGTATTTATTAATATATATATTAGTTTGTGTATGACGTATAGTATATGATTGAGTTAATAGTAATTTAAATTTCTGTTAATATAATAGTTCAAATTGTACGGATAGGTATTGTATTGTGTTTACTATGCTATGATATCAGGGGGAACGTTTTATCGCAACCTTTAAACACAATTTTTTATTTATGTCTGTACGAATAATTTTTAATAATATCTGCTAATATCATATTATTTATACAGTTGAGATTGTAATTATTATGAGCCTATATTCTGTGATTGTATTTAATTGTATCTGTTGGGCTGTGACATTATGCTTTGACTTTAATTAGCATTAATTATTTAATTATTATTTAACTGCATATTGTTATTATTATGTATATATTTGTATGCTACTATAATATTATGTCCATGTGAATTACTTTTAAACACAATTTGTGATTCATGTCTGTATGAATAACTAAAATCACTTACAAACTAAGACTATTAATTTATTTACCAACACTATTGGAATACAAATTATTATATAGATACATTATTGTAATTTCACAAGGGTCGTGTCATTCGGATCCGATGTTGTATCCGATGTTGTTCCCGTACGGCGAAGCAGGTTGGCATAACGGGATGTTGCAAGCGGGCAACCGACGAAACAATGTCCGCAATAGTAACAGTACCAAAGAGTTTGCGGACTTCCGTTTAGCCGTCAGATACGAGGGAAACAACGACGTGAGGCACGAACTGTTTAGTTTGCTACATCAAGGCCGGTTCTTGTTGCAAATGTATGTGTGCGACCAGTACGTTCGGATGGAGTCGAACAACCTGAACTACGTGCGTTTGAATCAGAAGGATCTGCTCGCCGAAGCGTATCAGGGACTCATGGATCACGTGAACCAACAGCTTCACATCGATCCCATGGCGGTTGGCCGTAGGATCATTTTACCGTCGACGTTCACGGGCAGTGACCGATACAACAAGATGAACTATCAGGACGCCATCACCATTGTCCGTACTATGGGAAAGCCCGACTTGTTCATAACGTTTACGTGCAATCCCAGGTGGCCGGAAATCACAGAAAACCTGGCGGCTCACAGCACGGCAAGCGACAGGCCCGACCTGGTGGCCAGGGTGTTCAACAGGAAACTACGGGAGCTACTCAGTGATATAACCGTCAGTCGTGTGTTTGGTAATGTAGGCGCTTACGTTTATACCATCGAGTTTCAAAAACGCGGCCTGCCCCATGCGCACATACTCGTAATCCTGGCGGAGGATTGTAAGTTTCGCACGGCGGAGGACGTCGACGACGTGGTTTGCGCCTTCCTGCCGGACCCGGCGACCGACAGGCGCTTACACGACTGCGTGACGTCCCACATGATACACTGGCCTTGTGGAACAGTCAACCCGCAGTGTCCGTGCATGGTGAACAACGAATGCTCCAAAGACTTCCCCAAACCGTACGCAGAGGAGACTGTGTACGTTGCGGACGGTGGTTACCCCAAGTACCGCCGACCGGACGACGGCCGAGTGGTCCTTGTGAGAGGTCGTGAAGTCGGTAACTAGTGTGTGGTGCCGTACAACCCTTACCTTCTGGCCAAGTACGACGCACACATCAACGTCGAGATCTGCACGTCCATCAAGAGTGTTATGTATATTTACAAATACATTTTCAAGGGACATGACCGAGTGACATTGGAGGTTCAGGACCAAGATGAAATTGCCAAGTGAGTACACTACACTTACTTATATATACATAATTATTATTAAATTACAATTACTTAATTTCATAATTTACACATTTCTAAATTTAAATATAATATATGATATATGATTGTAATGGTGGATTGTATACATTTATTTAGTTGTATAAACATTATATTGCGTACAGTACTAAACATAAATAGTTAACTAAATTATATATTTTATTATTTTATCATCAATACAAGAGTTTTTTTGTATAGAAGTATATTCATTTATTATTA
>JANEHU010004435.1:0-58407 GCA_027563435.1 Nasonovia ribisnigri
CTAGGTACTTAGTATACTTTATAGTTTATACTTATTAATAATTAATAATTATTATATTATTATATTATTATTTATTTATATATTATAAATTATTAAATTATAATTATAATATTATACTTAAAGCTTAATCTGAAATTACTTATAGAAAAAATAAAAAGTATGAGCAAAAATAATCTATATTATAAATTATTATACATTTTTAATTTTTTGTATACCTATTAATTAAATTGTTCAGTAGGTACCTGTACTACTACCTATTCACTATTCAGCTCCTGTTTAGTTTCATCTTTTAAGTTCTAATTCGATGATCATTGTTGTTTTTACATTATAAATAATGACTCTACTCTAAAGCCGAGAGAAAACTAGGAAACTAGGACATTAGGTTAACAATGGAACGAAAATTGGAACGAGTTCTTTTTTTAGGGGAACTATATTTGGAGCGAGTTCCTTTTTTGAATAAGGAACGAGGATCTGGAACGAGTTCATATTTTAACAAATGAACGGGGAACGGAACAAGATCTTTTTAAAAAGGAACTTTCCCATCACTGTATATATACATATATTCTACAATATAATAAACATCAAAAAAAAAATTATTATCGTATTTATTACAATAAACTTAAAGAAACCCATTACTTTTAAAGTACATGGTCCCCGCGCAATAGATATAATAACAAAAGTATTTTAATATCCCAAGTTCAGAAAATTCTACTTATAAATTATAATAATTATAGGTATATGGTATAATTTAATATTTACACTCATTATCAATAAGTTCTTAATATTATGATGATCGTCATACGGGATCTATCATGAAATTATAGACATTATCGTCGTCACAATATCATTAGATACACAATCACATTTAATAAGATAGGACGCGTCTCCCCGTCAACACTATTCATAACAAAGTCACGTGCCCCAATGAATGGGTATACTTCTTGTGGAATCCCCCCATCAAAACGTGGAACCAGATGTAACGCTGTTTCTAATGATAAATTATTCTTATTGTCAGGCATTATTAATGGTTCTAAAATAGGAGTGTGATCGTTAATTTCTCTAAAAACTAAAGAAGTGAGGCTTATAGATCGTCTGTGACTTTTATCCAAAGTGTGTAATTTACCTGCGGTCCTAGACCTTGTGTTGGGTCGGTTACAGTTATTATCGTCAAGGGTAACTGGAATCCTAACAGCGTAATCAGGGTCTCCCTCTCGTGACTCGGGACTACTAGGATAGTTGCTACTACTACTTGATTGTTCTGACATACATTAACTTACTTTGATACTTTATAAAATGTTTATAGTTAAACGTGAAGTTAGATATTGAGAGAGTACAATAATAATAATAATAAATAATTAAAAAAAAACAATAATATTATGTTAATAGTAGGGTAGCCGGTAGGTACTAAAGTTATTTACTCACAATAACAATGTTGATACCGTTATACGAATAAGGCGTATCTCCATGATGTTGATGGTCGAAGTTGACAACGGGTTTACTCTGTTGTAGGTATACGAGGATCCTTGAATAGTCCCTTATTGAGTGATCAGAAATCCCACGACGTCTTAATGTTAATTCTTTGACGTTCTACGCCCCGAAACAGCTAGCGCGGGGACCATGTACTTTAAAAGTAATGGGTTTCTTTAAGTTTATTGTAATAATATAATTTTACGATAATAATTTTTTTTTTGATGTTTATTATATTGTAGAATATATGTATATATATCATGTTTTCGTGTGTTTATAATATGTACACCGACATTATCAATATAAGACAACAATACACGTTAGTGTGCGTGTTGTTTTTACAACGATGTAGCACCTCTTTAAGATGCTGACTACGAAAATCGTAAGTGCGACGCATCTGAAAGTGATGCGCGTACTCACTTGAATTTCAGTAAAGCGCCTCTGCAACTACTTTAATGTAGCGTCTCTTCCGCGTGTATGTTCCGTGAGTGCGTTCTGCTGACTGTGTCCTCACTGGAATGATGTAATAGCGCCTCCTCTCGCGGAATAATTGACGTCGACGCTAGTTTTGATGACGAGGATTTATGTTAATAATATACTAATCGCACGTATGGTACGTGCTAGTACGTACGCAGCTGAATTAATATAACATATACCTAATATATTAAATATCCTGTATATAAGTATATTGTAAATATTACCTACTTTTGAGTTTTGATGTGTGTGTGTTTTTTTATTGGTGAATTCTTTATTTTGAATATAATTTGCTTCGACAACGAACACCGCCGCTGGCACCAGTTGTTGTGTTCCCTTTTCGGTTGTATCCGTTGAGGGTTTGTTGGTTCGTCTTCGATGAGGAAACAACTATATTATTGTAGGAAAGATTCCCATAGCATGTTATTAGGCAATAATGAGTTAGTCATTGATTCACTTAACTAAATACTTTTATTGAATACGAATTCACATGAGTCCAGTGTGTAATGTAAAATACGACTGCCGGCGACGCTCATTTGGTATTTCGCTATTGCGTAGACGGGCATTGCGAAAAAAGTGCTTATTTTATTTTAGGTACTAATAAATTGTAAACAGGGGTTCGTAACATAAATATATATGTGTCGCCACAATATCTATGAAAACTATTGAGGTTTATCACAAATAAATTGATGTATAAGCATAGACATAATAATATATAACAAGTCGTTTATATATTATGTCTATGTGTATAAGTATAATTATAATATTATCCTCTGCTAGAATGAGAGGCAATGATAGTCTTCCACTCTTCCTCATTCTGGCACGATTCCCTCCATATTATAATATTGTTGTTATTATAGCTGGCATTATCGATTTTTTAATATCTATGACCCAACCTAAGAAAGATTGTTTTTCTCGTAACTGATTTGGTAGGAATGACGGATGGTCAATTTGTCAGGTTACCAATATAATGAGTAAAACAAAACGCATTGAAATACAATAGTTAATTATAATAATCGAATAATAATTCAGACAGAATAAATGATATAAATTATAATACAAAATGGCGTTCAGACGCGATTTTAATTAAAACTTGGTTTTGGCGCTTTTTTGCGATACTCGGGCGTCACGTAAAAAGGACAACGGAGCGCGATGCGTTAGCGACGACGTACGTCCGTAAAAAGGGTGAGCGAGTTCGTCGGTCGACAGTCGCGTCATGGAGGTAGTTCGCGTAGTAACAATATTAAAGAGAAAGGCGCGGCGGCCGACGCGCTGATAACGCGGTTACAATGGTTATTGTTGTGGGTCGCCCACTCTGATGTAGATAACAGAAGTGCCTGTTATTTTCGTTGTTGTATAATGTATAGTTATTAGTGCGATGTGTTTGGTGTGAGAATTGCGTCGGCGATTATTTCAAATTAATTTTTTCGTTTACTTAGAAGTGTTTGTTTTACTAATACTAGTGACTTAAACCGGCCGCACACCAAAAGAGCAAAAATTGTTTAAAGCGGTTTGAGTCAATTTTGGTTTAATCGGCTTTAGTCACAACAAAACAATTTGTGTTGAACACCGAAAAAGCAAAATAAGCAAAATCATATTTAGTCGCCAACATTACGACGCAATTGTTTATACGAGTGAAAGCGAAGCACCGCACGAAAGATTTATTATTGTATTCAGCATAGACTCGGCTAGCCGTTGCTTATACCGTGTATTATATTTAATATTGTGCAACAACTACCTATATCGTTAGGTACTTATATTATCGTACGAAAGCTGTGGTTTACCTATTACTTGCGTATTAGCGTACTACTGTTTTCGTTATTCAATGTGTTAGAGGAAGCGACAGACTGTATAATTCATGAGATATTATTTATTATTATTTGTAGGTATTGTTAAACCTATCGTAACAATGTATGTGAAACATCTTTTGGCGCTGGTGTTAATACCTATAGATAATAATGTACAATAATATGCTTTAAACTTCTAGCTAAATATTAATAGCCAAATATGTTTGTTTTTAGAAATGAGCCTTTTTGTGATATTAAACTACAAACAGATGATGGTGTGGGTTATATTTGGCCATAAAGTGGTTTTAGCATCGGCTATTCCATATTTTCATGCCATGTTCACAAATTTTGCAGAAAAAGATCAAGATCTTGTTGTCATCAAACAGATAAATTATACCGCATTACAGCTGATATTAGACTTTATTTATTCCGGTGAAATTATAATTACTGAAAACCATGCACAGGTAATATTATAATATAATGTTTGATTTTATTCTATACGAACAAATAATTTAAATTGTTTTTTATATACAGTCTGATATAATATATTAGATGAAATAATAATTTAAACTGTATATTTTTTATAAGGTTTTGTTACCAGCATCAAATCTCTTGCAGTTCCAAGAAATTAAAAAAGCATGTTGTGATTTTTTACTGACTCAACTAAGCCCTAAAAATTGTACAGGTATAATGCCTTAGCAGATTTACACCACTGTCCTGAAGAATTGTTAAGAAATTCAGAATTGTATGTTCAACAACACTTTTCGTATGAAATATTATTTACTATCATGATACTATAAGGAAAATATGTTTTTATCATTGTTATGTTTTGTTCTTAGAGACGTAGTAGAAGGAGTGGCGTAATTTGGTCATTTTGTACCATAAATATGGTTTGTCAGTTTAAAAAAAATAGTCATGGGGGGATACGACACCCAAATCATATCCCCCACCGTAATTATGCCACTTCACAAAACTCCATGAAATATTATTGTTCTATGTATTAAACTTCGTATGCAGATATACAATATACAAATGCATATTATAATATTAATAGTCTAATAATAACAAACCTATAGCTTGGCACGCATTGACAGCAGCATTGTTGATTGTTACTGTGTCGGTTTCTTTATTATTTTCAGTATAAAGTTTCTCTACAATATTACAAACTTTACATTTAAAATAAAAAACAGATTGAAATCCTTTTATAATTTCAGACTGATACTCCATATCTGTAAATGAGCAACCGAATGCAATATCATGTTTTTTTTGGATTTGACTTATAAAATACAAAATATCGACAATTCTTCTTCCTTCTAGTTTTCTAAAAACAATTAGTTAAATTTATTAAACTACTGTTTTTTAATTTATGAAATTATTAAAAATTAATTAATATAATATGCGTATAAATATATAATAATATACTCTGAAACTATTGTATTGATTGATTCATCTGATTCTATGCACAGCTCATGGTCAATAATCGAATTCATCGATAAAGATGTGCCAAATGATGAACTAGGTTCGTTTTTTGTGCTCGATAAAATTGACCCGATTGCTACTTTTGGAGTACTAGTCATTATTTCTACTGATTCATTAAAAACAACAGAAATTATTCTGTCAACATTTTTATATCGTTTTTTTAAGCTTTTGATCTTTTATACTCTCAAACAGTTATTATTTTATCACATTTTACTTAACAATTTTTACAAATATTTTTTACGTACCTACAAATAAGCATGTCATTAGAAGTCAAATCATCTGTTTCCATACTTAAATTGTTTTCAATAATTTCAGTTTTTTCAACATCTACATACGTCGATTGTTTTCTAAAAAATAAAATATACCTACCTATAATAGTGTTATTTCTATATTTTATAATTAAGTATAGTGTAAAATTATATAATTATTTTAAATATATAAAAAACGAACTTAACCATTAAAAAATTAAAAATCAAAATAGTTGACTTACATTTTTAACTGTACATTTTTCATACGTTGACGCAAAACTTTCTTCCCAATAGGTCTACTTTTTGCTCGTACTTTTTTTGGTGACATTGTAAAATATTTATGATAACAAATGTAAAAATTAAAAATTACAATTTCACATATGAAAGTATAAAATACACTATAAAGTAAATAAATTATTCAAAAATCACTAAAATCTAAACAACCCATATAATGTGTAAATATCGAATATGACGTATAATGTCCACTAGACACATCCATCTACCAACTGACATTATATTATCAATTTATTAATTTGTAAGCCTTTTACTCGTCATTCCATTATTTACATTATTGTTACTATTTTTAAATCATACGCGGTCAATAATCGTAATTTTATAAATTATAAATAATAATATGTTTGCTTATAGACAACCGTGAACCGTGGTCATTCACAAATCCCCGTTTGTGTAAGTCGATAACGTCGACAGTACTTACTACTTAGTATAATATTTAATTTTAAAATCATAAAACTATTATTGCTGTTATTATTATAAATATGAAATCGCGTATTCGCGTCGCCGTCTTTCCGAGAACATATTGTTAGATTGGGCAGCGCCGCATCGGCGTGCGCGTTGGAGTGGGAGAAATCATATTAGCTTTCGCAACTACCGTAGGTCGCAGCACATTACAGCCAAAATATACAATTTATTTTTGCATAAAAACTGTCTGGCGCGGAAAAGAACCGAGAATAGTACAGTGATAACTAAGAAACCAATTTTTCACCATCGAAAGAGGAGAATTTTAACTGTGTCGTAGCGTTTTTATTTTTTCGATAAGACCAATATAACAAAAGTTATTTAAGTTTGTAAAACGTAAAAATATCTGTTTTTTAAACTATTATAACTTTTTTTTATTAATGATATCAAACAAATAAAAACGCTACGACACAGAAAATATTATCTTCTATATTGTATATGAATTTGGTGTCTCTACTAGTATTACAGACTGAGTGGTTCTTACCCGCGAAAAACAGTTTTTTATATACAATTTACAGACGTGTGGCGTCCTCTTAACAATAACCCTTAGTAAGATGCCCAGCTGGCGATAACATTCGTACAATAGGTACGAACCGTACACATAAATTATTCCAGGTTAGGTTAGGCCAAAATCACATCAACATCGAATGAAATTACATCCCCATCCCAAACGTAAACACAATCAAAATACTCGGAGTGTATTTCGACAAAAAAATCAACTGGTTACAACACCTTAAACAACTAAAGATATCATTCTCAAGAAGTCTCAACATCATGAAAATGATAAGCCACACCACATGGGGAGGAGACGAAGAAACTCTCATAAAAATTCACAGACATCTCATCAGAGCAAAAATGGACTACAGTGCAATAATCTACCAATCAGCCAAATCCCACCACAAAAGAATAATAGATTCTACTATAAACTCCAGCTTAAGATTCGCTATTGGAGCCTTCCGATCTAGTCCCATAGAAAGCATTCGAAACCTAGCACTTGAATCCCCTACTGAGCTTAGACACTTAGAAAAATCACTAATCTACGCTGCCAGCATCACAAGAAACTCTGGAAATCCAGCAAACAAATATATTACAGAAATTACCGAGTACGCTAAAGATCATGGTATAGAACTCAATGCGATAACGAAAGTTCAACCCCTCCAATTTCCCCCATGGGCCTTCAATATTGATATAAATCTGGATTTAACTAAATTCAAAAAAGAGCTCACCTCCCCCATGATTTTCAAAAATCACTTAAATGAAATACTCCAAGATCACAAAAATGCAATCTGTTATTACACTGATGCCTCTAAATCTAGAAAAGGTGTGGGAATTGCAATTACTAACCAAGACCTCTCCATCAGATTCAAACTCCCCGAAAGCTGCTCTATATACACGGCAGAAGCCATAGCAATACTTAAAACAGTAGATCATATATTACTTAATCACGATCATAGAAACCCCCACAAAAGCAATCTAATCCTGACAGACTCACTCTCCTCACTCACTCTCCTCAAAAACCCCTTCGACACTACAGACATAGCAAAACTTATACTTCAAAAAACTAGCCTAGCATATCAGTCAGGTATCAAAATTTCACTAGTATGGATCCCGGGACACAGCGACATTGAGGGCAATGAAAAGGCAGATCAAGAAGCCAAGAAAGCAGCAGAGCACTCTGACATTCCCAGATTAAATATAACTACATTCGCAGACATAAAAAAACAGATTAAAAAGTTGACTAAAATCAAATGGCAAACTCACTGGCTCGGACAAACCACTAAATTAAGGAAAATCAAAAACACCATATTCAGTTGGCCCAATTTCCTCACGAAACGACGAGAAAGAACAATTATCAACAGACTTCGCATCGGGCACACTCGTCTAAACCACGGCTACCTTATGTCAAAAGATGAAAAACCTATCTGCACAACATGTGGCACCGAACTAACAGTTCATCATATCTTCAAAGAATGCCGACAATACACAGAGGCACTCGATCAATTGAACATCCCAACTACTTTAGACGCAGCCCTCGGTCCAAATGCAGACTCCACACTCCTAATTTTGTCTTTTCTAAGAAAATATAAATTGTACGACTTAATCTTAAATTATTATATATAAGATACTTACGAAAAAAAAAAATGTAATTAATGTAAAGTTTACGACTAATGGCCGTTGTCGCCGATGTCTTTCGATCAATAAAAAAAAAAAAAAAAAAAATTATTCCTTGTCAAAAGCAGGTCATTCTGCATTCTTTCGTCCGGCCTATAAAACCATCTTGTTACAACATTAATTCCAATGCATCGAGAGAGTCAGTATATTTATTAAACACTTACGCGTCGGACGTCGAACGTAGGTCAAACGTCCACCAATTCCGTGCAAATAATATTGCGCTGTTGGTGTATACACGTCGGATAGTCTATATTACTGCACGTAGAATAGGTAAACATTTTATTTTTAATTATTTCCATTCTGAAACTAGCAAAAACAATTATTATCATAACGTTAATTTTTTATTAGATTCAAGGCGATAGAGATCGTTTGCAGAAGATATCAGCTCACTCAATAGTCAAGGTATCAACATTGCGCACGTTTTGCTGACAATCCTCACCAATCACAATACACGTAAGTCTTACGTCTTATAATTATTATAATTGTACCTATAGTAACATTTTATAAAATACATCTGGCAAGTTTTAATTGCTAACATCTGATAAATTATTGATATATTTAAATTATTTTCGGTTGCTAAGTTTGTGTAATTGAGTTACGAGCATTTATAATATATTATTTAATATACATATATTATATACGCACAACTTGATAAAAAATTGAACTATCTTAAAAAACCAACATACGAACACATATACTCATAATGTTCTTACCATCAAGTTTTTTAATAGATCAATTTACTCAAATTTTTAAAGTAACGGATCTAAACACGATCTGCTTAGCGTACATTTAATGTGTTACACACTTGTAAGACGGATAAAACAAATATCCTAATGTTTAGTTTTTTTACTTAATTCTATTTTACTTTTTTTTTCTTTATAACTGATTCTTAGTTTTATATTAAATTCCATTATATATTATTAAGAAACACGTACTTTGTTTACAATTATTACAATAATTACCCACCACATTCTTTTCAATAATATTGTTTATTAAATAAAATCAAGTTGGGTAATTTTAAATTATGATTTTTTTTTAGGCGAGAAGTCTAGTGCAGTGGTCTTCAACCGGTGGGTCGCGAACCATTTTTGGATCGCGTAAGCTTTAAAATTGGGTCGCGATAAGTCTTCTTTTTAAAATAAAAATAAAATTTTTAAAATTATAAAAGGTAAAAAAATAATTTTTTAATAATTACATTTAGAAATTTAATAAATGAAAATACAGTTTAAAAATAGTAGTGTATGTTGTGTATTATGTATCAACAATATTTTATAATTTATTGATATTTTCATATGAATTCTATACATTTTCAATTAATAATAACATTCTACCTATTAAAATGTAATTTTTATTTATTCAGTTTTAATAGTACTATTGCAAAGCATTAAGCAATTTACGATTTTTTATAAAGCTTCCGTGGGTCGCGAAAAATGTAGGCCTAAAAATGTGGGTCGCAAATCCAAAAAGGTTGAAGACCACTGGTCTAGTGTGTATTTGTCTTTGTTCCTTTTTCTTTCCCTATTTTTCTTGTATATATATATATATATATAAGTTGCTGTGAATTGTTGTGGATGTTAATAAGTCGTACGTTTAGCTGATTTAGAGTAGGTGGGTGGGGGAATATTATGTGGTGTTATGTTCTATGTGTCTCCCTGGCTTTCATAATTTTAGTGTCGTTTATTGTGACGATAATTACTAATCAATCCTGTGCTATAAGGGAAATTATAATTTAATAATTTTCATGTTTCTGGATACACACGGTCACGTGGATAGGTTATATTATTCCTGGAATAGGAAAATGTTTTATTTCATTATTTCCAAGATAGTCTGGTAACAAAAAAAAAAAACAGTTATTAACTCAGTGAAGTGTAGTCCACCGTCGAATGACGTTCAAAGTTTGGGTATTGGTGTACAATGTAGAAACACGAGGATTGAATAGATGTATACTTATCGATTTATTGAATTAAACACGGTATAGAATATAAATGAATAAAATATTAACACTGATAAATTAATACTATGAGAGGCTCTGATTAAAATATGCGTGACGCTCTGTAATAAAACTTAAAAGATGCTTTGCAGAGTAACGCTGGTGTCGTTCACTCTTCTCATCAGACTTGACTCGACTCGACTCCACTCGACTGATCCTTGGGCACCGACCGGGCCCGTCGCAACGGTCTGTCCGGGGACTTTGGTATGTGCTGACCCAGCCGAAATGGTCACGTAGGCCATCGTGAGAACCAAAATGGTCACACACTCATTTTCCCCTGAGTCAACACAACTGAGCGTTTATATGCAAGCCTCCATACACACTACGTACATACATGTATACATAATATATATATATACACACATACATACTTGCCTACATACACACTCACCCATATACAACATACCCCCAGCGTTAAACTGGAGCAGTCCCTGCGACCTAATTCATTACTTTTACAAATCTCTTAAACTACGGGTACACCTAGTTACAATACCGCCACATGGTGTCTGAAATGCTTACATTAACTTAACTTTACTTTTATCTTAAGGAAATACAAAATATATTTTTTTTTATATAAACTTAAAGGTTATCTTGGTCATTATTTGAAAGATTGTCTGCTACCTCTGGACTATACATTTTTACAACCTTATTTCTAAACTTTATAACTATTGTACCTATAAATATTAATAAAAAGGTTATTGTTACATAAAGAATGGTTATGTGGAATTCTACTTTAAATATAAACAATGGTGCTATGGCTTTGGGCTCGAGTTTACTCGATTCTATCGCTTTATGGGCTAGGGAGTTCAAATCCTTGAATATTTTTACATTAGTGAGGGTCTGCGATAATACAGAGCAAAGAGTTTCTGTCAACATTGATTCTATATTAAACTTTCGATTTTCTGGTATTATATCTATCTGTATACCTCTATTGGTCTTAGAAAATGGTACGAGTACACAGCTGTCCGTATGAACTTCGCAAGACGGTGAGGCGGTCAACCTACCCACACCCGAGATCTCAACTCTAAAGGTCTGCGGAGGATCTGTGCACGTAATTGTACATAGGTCTGGTTTAGTATAATACAGCCAAGAGTTTGCCTTTGATAACCGATGCCAAATAGGTGTCTCTAATGTTACCAGTTTGAATCTACAGTCTTTCAGGGGGTTAAGAAAGTTAGTTAGATGTGACAGCTCACACAAGTCGGATCCCGTTCGGTAGTGGATCGGTTGATCACCCTTACAAAGTGTATATACCCCCACCTTGACACATGATTCCCATTGACTAACCTCTAATGAAATAAAATGTTCGTTATCATTACTTAATGCCAGGTAGTCGACCTCAGGGGCAATTAGGGCTATGGTATTTTTATCATATTGGATGGGTAGTGAAATAGGGTGGTACATTGTATACTCCTCAACAGATATTAAAGGTATTCCTATATAGAAAACTAAGTATTGCTCTTGATGAAAGATTGTTAGGTCCGAAATTTGGAGGAATTCTGTTAGAGATTCTGTTATGTTAAAAAAAAAAGGTTTCTCTTCCCTGTAGGGATTTATGTACAGCCCGTGGTTTCTTACGTCTACGTTAGTATTTACAATACTGTTAGCTTATCGTTTAATTAATTTTTTTTTTTTGAATATTTACAATACTCATTCCACAAAGGTACGGATGAGGTTTTTGTGGACCATCACCCTCCTTCGGTCCTTTTGCAACGTTACGTTTTCATTTGACTTAACCTAAACCACCTCATATGCTAACGTATCCCAGTTAATTTGATCTTTATCCACAAAATGTTGTAGGTATTCCCCTAGCGTCCGATGACTCCTCTCCAGGGCTCCATTAGCCTGAGGGCGGTAGGGGGATGTATTGCATTTTTTTATTTTCAGCAGTTTGCATGTCTCGGCTAAGATTTTGCTTAAGAACTCTGTGCCCTGATCACTCACTAACATGCTGGGTATTCCATGTAGACATACACATGAGGTCACAAAGTGATATGCCACAGTATTGGCTTCATGATTCTCCATTGGGCTGGCCATGGAAAATTTCGTTAGATCGCACTGCATCGTTAAGATATAGGCATTTTTGCTGTCTGTTCTCGGTAAGGGTCCGACCACGTCAATAAATACCTTCTCAAAAGGTTCCGTAGCCGTGGTACTTATGACCATCGGTTGCCTGATGTTCTTATTGCCTGTCTTGTGTATCTGGCATGATGGACATTTAGAAACATATTCCTTCACGTCATCTGCTAGTCCTTCCCAGTTAAATTGTGTTTGAATGCGCTTTAAGGTTTGTTTCATACCACGGTGTCCTCCTAGCAGGCTGGAATGATGTTCTGCCATGATCTCTTGTTTTTCCGCATGTTTCAGCTCTGTTAAAGAATAAACATGAATGTTAATAACTGTTTCCTTAAATATAAACCTGATCATGGTCCGGACGACTGACCAATCCAGTTGGTCCAGCCCGCTGCCAATACGGGGCATTGCTAGTCTGTCAATATTGAGCTCAATGCACACAAATTTGAGGTTCTGTAATGTCAGGAACATATCCTCTAAAGATGGTTTTTGCCAGTATTTTGGTTTCGTCACCATATACAGAATGTATCGATTCTCTTGACGTATGTATAATACTTCATGCATTCTGGAATGTTGACTTTTTAACATCTCCACATTGCCAAACTTCCTGCGAAACATGAGGGCCGTGCCCTGACTCATTTTTACGTCTTGCGATATGCAATGCGCGAGGCTGTAACCTGATGGTGCGTCGAATAAGTCTCCCGGTTCCTCTTTTACCATACTGTTGATTATAGACTTGCCCTTTATCAGTTCCAAGTAGGTATCAAAACTAACGCGGGTGACTGGGATAGATGTTTTGTTTAACATAACTAGTCCGAGAAATTGCTTAATTTCAGTCGGATTTTTGGGCACTGGATGATCTCGAACGCAACTAATTTTTGCCGGGTCTGGTTTCACACCAGCATCTGTAATAAGATGTCCGAGGTAGACAACCTCGCGTCTGAGGAATTGACATTTGCTTGGCTGAAGTTGTAAGTTGAATTTTCGTAACCGTTGGAATACTTCTTCCAATCTTGCCTCGTGTTCAGTCAGATCGACTGCGTATATGATTATGTCATCCAAGTATACAAACGCCTTGGTGCCATTTAATCTTGTCAACACGTTGTTCATTAGACGCTGAAAAGTGCTAGGGGCCCCACATAGCCCGAAGGGCATTCGAACAAACTCAAAGTGACCTTTGTCCGTTGAAAATCCCGTTTTCTCAGAATCTTGCGGATGAATTGCGACTTGATGATATCCACTGGCGAGGTCTAGTGTGGTGTAATATCTGGAACGTCCTAGCTGGTCCAGAATCTCATCGATTCTTGGGATTGGGAAAGCATCTCCGATAGTTAACTGATTAAGACGACGGACGTCTACGCAGACTCTGAATTGCGGTTTTCCATTCGCATCTGGCTTCTTAGGTACTACTACAAGAGGTGCATTCCACGGTGATTCTGATGGTTGAATAATGTTATCCTCTTCCAACTTTTCCATTTGTTCGACTATCACCTGCCGATGAGCGTAAGGAAGCCTATATGGCCTGATGTTTACTGGAGCTGTTCCCTCCGGAATTTTAATCTCATGTTGAATTGCTGTGGTGAACGATAGTGGCTCCCCTTCGAGATGGAACAGATCCTGATACTTTTTACAAATTCGCCACAGCAGGCGCGTATCCAGAATTTTATTTCGGGAGGGGCTGATGAACATTTATAAACATAGTAATACAGTAAAACAAAAATATAATATTTAATGATTTAAAATACAATGTAAGTATTAGGTAGGTACTATATAACAAGTTTTAATCGTCTAGCTCGTCCACTATTGGCAAACTTCTCTAAAACCATATCGTCCGTTGTACAAATATTTCTGTGAATATTTAGTAATGCTAAACCAACAAGACGATTCTCTGAAGTTGAATTTCTCAAATATGTTTTTAATCTTCGCAGTGTTGAAAAACTGCGTTCAGCTGATGCAGTTGACACGGGAAGTATGGCAAGTATTTTCAGCAGTTGGTAGAGATTGGGATATAGAGTTTTATCATAAGAAATTAAAGCGTCTGTGGAGGTGGAAGGTCTTGATGATGGTTCTACTGAGGTCCATTTAGATATCCATAAATCATACTCGCAAACAAAACTGATAACAGGATAACAGTGTTTATATCACAGTATCACACGACACACAGATATAATTTTATCTAAATCTGCGTGACTATGGCCATGAAAATTATAAAAATAATGTGTATATAATATTATATTGTGCAGCTCTATAGTGATCGGCGATCGTTATCGAAAGGTTTCAAGATTTTCAAGGAAGAAAATAATACGTATCGATACGTATCGGGTATTCAGGTCAATTTTGAGCGTTCAAGAAGTTACACGTGAAATATACTAGCGATACGTACCGACACGTATCGGACTCAGACTTCGATACGAGGCGGTACGTAACTATTCCCTGTCGATACGTAACGCATTTTTCTTCTTGAAAATCTTGTTTATAATTACTTATTAGTATCTATGATTTCCAGTATTATCACCCGTATTTTTGTCCATGAGTGATAAGATATGCTAACAAAATAATACGAATTTAAAATTTATAAAATGGAATTTAATAATTTTGCATTGACTTTCATAGACCATGAAAATATTTTTTAGATTTTCTTAAAATTTCAGGGGGGGGGGGGGCTGCAGCCCATTCAGCCCCCCCATAAATACGCCCCTGCGCCACAGGCTGGCCTGTTCTTCAGGATTTAGATGCTCCGTCTGGATATATTTTGCTAATTCTGTCATTCGGTTAGCCTTGCTTTCCTGCTCTTCCGTTTGATTACAGAGATAGACGCTTAATTCCTTGAAGATTTCATGTTGTACACCTCGTAGCTGGGGTGGGGAGAATTTTATGGAGTCCTCTGATGGGTTTATTATTGAAACCACAACTTGTCCGTCCCTTACACAATTGATAATGTTTCCCAATAAAATTCCCTCTTCTCCGATGCTCTGTGCATGTATTATTAGGGTTGTTCCCTCTTTTTCATCTGTCAAAACAGGTACGAGAGTTTCTGAACGTGGTTGGATGATTAATGTTGGTGAAAACGTCTAAGGTTCTGGAGGTTCTGGAGGTTCTGGCTGATTTATAGGTTCTATCGACAGCGTAGAGGTTCTGAAGTTAATATTTATTTCCTTGTCCCGAAGGAATGGGGTGCCCAAGATTCCTGCTTCTGATATCGGAAAGTTGTCATGTATGACCTGGAACGTGGCAGTCGTAACATTCGTTCCAAGTTGGACACTTAGGGAGACTGAACCTAAGGTGAACACTGGTTGTGAATTGATACCTGTTAGCTTGTAGATGGTGGTTTCATCGACCAGAATATTTTTTTTTAACTCTGAAAGCTTTATCATGTTGACTTCACTACCGGTATCCACCAGCAACTTTAATTTTTCCTTTATACATTGAGCAATCCTGAGCGAGATCAAATTATTTATTAATGTGGCTGAGAAGTGGAGGGCCGTTGTAGGCTTAAGACAGCGCTTTGAATCTGCTGAACCGAACGCGCGCTGATTGTGCTCGGCTCGTGCCCGTTTTCCGCTTCCTGATTCTCTGTTGCCTTCTCTTGTTGATTCTCCTTTTTGCTGTTAACATATTTCCTTTTCCGGCACTCTTCCAATTCGTGTCCTACTTTCTTACAATACCGGCATATTAATACTGTTTTAACGGCATTTTTTGAATTTTGGTTTCCGCTCCGCTGGCTGGCTTTATACTTTTCTTGGTCCCATTGTGAGGCTCTGCAATCCTTGGCGAAATGGTTAGTTCTGCCACACTTGAAACAACCTTTATTGGCGCTGACGTTCTTTCTGTTCTCATTTTGTTTAGGCGTTCTGGGGTTGGGTTTGGGCGAATGTTGCTGCTGATTTTTGGCATTAAGTTGCAGGCTAAATAATTGTGTTTCCTTTGCCAGGTTCTGTTCCGTTTCCTCCTCTAAAGCGAATATCAGTGCGTCGCTCAGTTTTTTGGGGCTTCGCGCTTTTAATAATATTCGATAAGACTCGGGTAGACCACTTATAAAAGCGTTGAGCACTTGATTGTGTAACAGCCTGTCAATGTCCGTTTCGTTCGTATAACCTCCCCCTTCCATTGTTGCGCCGATTAAATCGTGTAATAGTTGCTCCATTTTGTTGTAATACTCCTGTACCCCTTCGTCAGGACTCATTCTACACGTTAGTAATTTCATGTGTAAATGTGGAAGCAGCTTCTTCGTTTTCGACATTTCCGCAATATTTTTCCGGAACTCCTTATAGGTCGTTATGTCCTTGTACCTCAATGATCGCAATGCTCTTCCTGATAGCTTTATTATCAATCCCTGTACTAGCATCTCTATCTGTTCTGGATTGACCATCCTGACTGCAAAATCGCATGCCCTTAAGAAGTGGTATGTCTGGTCGGGGCTCGCCCCATCAAAGTTCGGTAATACTCGCATTGCTGCTTCGACACTTACTCCAACCTTGTGTGCTTCCGTCATAGAATCTGAAGCTACAGATTTGTGCTGGTCATCCATCTTTCTTATTTGTTGCTCTGGGTTGTTCTGATGTTGTGTCTTATGTGAATATTGTTGCTTTTCGCGATTTGGTCGAGGTTCCGGATGCTCTGTTCTTCTCTGATGCTTTGGAAGTTCTGAGTTTTGTTGATTTTCTGTATGCGCTGATTGTTGTTGATTTTCTGGATGCTCTGTAATTTGTTGATGCTCTGGAGTTTCTGTGTGTGGCGTGGTCTTTCGACTCCTTAGTAAATACCTAGTTGACCCTAGCAGTTCGTCCGTTCGGTCTATTGTATCCCTTGCCCTTTGTAAGACCCCACTACTTGGTTCATAAAATTCACCACTAGACGGCTCACTACTAGAGCTATCCAAATCTATTAAATTTAAATCAATGCCATCATTTGACCCTGAGTTCGACATGCACTAGCAAAAAGGCCTGATTATTAGATAAATTAAATATACTGAAGCCAATTATTATTATATATTTTTTTAAAAGAAAATCCCACTGAATTAGATTAGATTTGATTTTTTTTTTTTTTAAATTAGCAAAACATACCAGCAATACTAGATAAGGAAAAAAAAATAATAATAATGATAATAATAATAATAACAATAATTATTATACTAAAGAAATAAGTACTAGATAATTTAACTACCCCAAGTAATTACAAATAAAACTTACGAAACGACGTATAGTAAATACTGTTGCATCATGATTGTGTTGACACTTGATTGTTGTTGTCTACCGCGTGATAAGATTGTGCGCTGTATAATTGAATTGTTCCACTGACCTATCTAGCGAAACCACA
Organism: Nasonovia ribisnigri; assembly: GCA_027563435.1. Taxonomy (NCBI): domain Eukaryota; kingdom Metazoa; phylum Arthropoda; class Insecta; order Hemiptera; family Aphididae; genus Nasonovia; species Nasonovia ribisnigri. Next base: position 17,763 of record JANEHU010004435.1, read on the forward strand.
GCCGGCCCGCTGGGGTTTCGTTAGCCGTTGACGGACGGTACAGATCGCGTCCTCGGGTTGCGGATGGAGGAACGCCCGGTTCCCCTGTTTCGGCAGGGTCGGGTAGCTCGTGAATAACTAATAACGGGCCGTGGATAGCTACGATTAAATTACCCGTAGTTCCGAACAGGATGCCCTCTGGGTCGGTTCACGGTCGCCGGTGGGTGCACCGAGCCCACTGGTGGTGTTTTCAACATGTGTTGGGTGCACGGGCGTCGGGGTTTTTTTGCCCCGTCCGGCAGCCCTGCGTCTCAGGGCTTAGTCGGGTCAGGTCGTGTTTCCTGGGCACTGCGGTGAGCAACTTGTCCCGCAGCTGATGGCAGGTCTGTCCGTGAGTCCATTCCTCGGTAGACGAGGCCGGTCGTCGAAGCATGTCCGACCTTTTGACTGAAAGGGAGAGATGGGTTTCAGTGGGGCCGGGTAGCTGGCAGCTCCGCGGATGGGTGACACTCCCTCTACGTCGGTTAGAAAACCGGCGGCGCGGAGTTGGGGCTGCCGACGGCTTGTCCGTCTGCACCCGTTGTACGTCCTCGGATGATCACGGCGGGTGCGGGGTCTCTCTGTTATTCCACTCGAAAGGGTGGCGGCCTAGATTAATTTCTGCGCCTCTCGGACGAGCGTCTGGGGTTAAGGCCGACCGAATGCCCGCTTTGCCAAGCAAAATCCGGGAGACCTTACCGGGTCGCACATCCAACCGAAGATGAATTTTCGGTACTACGGGTGTAAATACTGTTGCATCATGATTGTGTTGACACTTGATTGTTGTTGTCTACCGCGTGATAAGATTGTGCGCTGTATAATTGAATTGTTCCACTGACCTACTGCTTGGTGTCGTTGACCCACTACTGGCGACGTTGACCTTGCCCCTTCTTGTGCTGCGACGGTGCGTACCGAAACGAAGACTCCTCCCTGACGGTGACACTGTGTAACACGGCGGCGGCAACGACGACGGCGACGACGACGACGACCGAACTCTCCCGTAGGCATATTAACATTCCGCACATCAAATAAAACCCATAGGGAAATACGGCATCCTCATTGGTCTGAAATATTTAGCGCCAAATTCAAATTTAAATTATGATATACTATATATATTACTATACATTATTTACTATTTAAATAAACAATATAAAATTGATGTAATGATTGTATACATTTCAAATTCAAATTATGATATATTATAGATTGATTACAGTAAATTAACTAATAAGTTCAATAAACTTTTACTAGTGTAGTATTGCATTAATTAATTTTATTAACATAATAACAAACAAAGTTAGTTGGAAATATAATGATTAATAATAATAAATATATTTTTAATATACTTTTATTAATGTGATTTTTCATTAGTAACACAATTTTTAATGTTATGCAGTAAATTTCTGGGTTTCTTTTTGGGACGGTTACTATCACTTGTTGCTGGTCTACCTAAAGTAAAAGATGCTATTGTTAAAATTGTAATTGTTATATTTGTATCTTATATCTTAATTTTACCTGCAAGCAAACGTTTACTTCCTCTAGTAATTCCTGGTCTTCTCCTAGCTATTGTAGTTGGTTGTACTTTTATTGATGCTCCGTCTCTTTGTCTAAGAGATGACGAGGATGTACCTGCTGTTGCTAAAAAAGTATTAAACTGCCCCTCTGTATGTATTTTATCTAATCTTTTTTTGAATCTTAACAAATTCTCATAAGTTTACTCACCATACTTTATTATATTATTAGACAATTTCTGAGTAATATCATCTAAAATATTCTCTTTAATATGGTGAAATATGAAATTATACACATTTTTGTAACTAAAAATTTAAAAAAAATTATAAAAAAATAGGTCAAAAAGAAGAATATCTACTAAAAAAGAAGCTCAAAAATGTTATAAAGCTATAGTTGCAAGTATAAATAATTATATATAAAAATAGAACTATAATTTAGTACTTAATATGTCTGCATTTATTACAGACCTTGAAACAACTCATGATTAATTTAGATTTATACAAAATTCATATAATAGTCATAAAAAATCAGAATACACATATTTTACTTTCACAAATGGATCAGTTTTTCTTGTAGATACAGTATCTATTTTAATCACAAATTTGACTTGAGCTTTGCAACTTGTGTTTTTAGACAGTCCTCTTTTGTTACTTTCTTTATCAACCTTATGATATGAACTATGATGGCACACAAAATGTTTTCTACTTATTTAAAAATTTACAAAGTTCAATTAAATACAAAACCAAAAAAAAATGTATTATAGCATTCACTAACTTGCATTGAATGTATTTTCCCATTGGAACTGACGAACGAACATTCCGAATTGAAACGAATTGAAAATTCTTCCATCCACTTGCCTATACTACATAAATCTACTAAATTTGAACGTACCTTGGTTACTTCGTCATTTGTTTCAATAATTACGTTGTTAAAAGAAGTAGGAAGATTACTTGAATTTAGTTTAGGATTCATTTTCACAAAAGTTCAAAAAACTTCGAAAATACCTAAAAGAATATTGGACAACTTGTCGACTACTCATAAGCATTTACAGAAAATTGAAGATAGCACAACCTAGAAAACAAAAACTCTCTAATCATAATTCATATTAGAGTGTTTATGTGACTAAAAATAGAAATAATAAGTTTATAAAAATTATACATTCATTTCTAACTAACTTTGATAAGGAAATCAATTTGTATCAGTAAGATAAACTTAATGGCTCATCATATCAAAAATGCCATGTCGTAATTTAATATATAGACATCGACTGATAAATTGGTTTATTACATTTTTACATTATCAAAAAAATAACTGCGATGAATTGTATGCGCGGTGAATTGTACACGCGGTGAGTTGTAAATGCGGTGAAATGTTGGCGGTGAATAGTCGCGCGGTGAAATAATTGCGGTGAAATATCCGGATACCCCCATATACAACATCAGGACTCAGGTTGTATAGCACCAAAAATAACTGAAATATGTGCTATAATATGCATCAAAAACATAAAAATTGCAAAAATGAAAATTTATTCTGTTCACAATTTCAAAAACTCATATTTATGAAATAATAGATTTATAAAAACTAAAATTAGTTTACTCTATTTTTAATTACTTAAATTACTTGTATGAAGACAAGGCAACAATTTTTTACTGTTTGGTAGGCCGTTAGATGGACTAGGTACTTAAAAATAGATTTTAATATGAACAAAAATTTTTGTATTTTTCCTATGGATTCAAATAAAATATAGTTAAAGTAAATGACTATTTTTTTTTATGTTTCATACCACATAATGTTATAAACTAAATTTATGAAAATACAAAATAAAAATACGGATATATTATGTATAGGAACTATTCAACTATATTATCAATTGCGTGGTTGCAAGTAGATGAAACATATATATTTGATTATACAGGTCTAAGGTTGTGGAGTGTAGACTTGTCGTGACTATCACCAGATATCAATTAAGCATAAACATTTGATGACGAAATTCAAAATACATACATCTTTAATATCATGTTACGATAAGATTTATTATACGTTATTATTCAGATAATTTGTGTAATTTAACAGACCAATTTCCAATTTTTTCGGACATTTAGTTTCTTAGTTAATTAAAAAAAACTGTTGAGATGTTGGTGAAATGCTGAGAACATTAATTCACTTACTTCACTTTTCATTAAACCATTATTTTGTGGATAATTTAGGTAATTTCGAGGACTATTTTGTAAAGTAAGTCATTAAGATATTTAAAACTTTTATTTCTTAGTATTGGGACCCCTTTATAGAAAAGTATTGGGGTGAGGGGAACGGCCATCTCTCGTTAGCTGAGTTTGTCTGACCGTTATAAACGAGTGATCTTCACTATAATAATGACAATAGAGTTTAATAAACTGAAACAATTATTATTTAGGATTTGATAGTTATTATAATAATAACATGTTTAAAAAAAATATTAAGTTTTAAAAATGAAGTACCTACCTAATTGATTTTTTTTTTAATTTTAGAAAAAAGTCCTTTTATATGTATAAAAATGTATTATGGTGTATTGATATGTTTATTAAGTGAATTTTACTAGTCCGCAAATTTTGAGTAAGATTTTTTTCTAAAATTAAACATCAATTTGTCAATGAAATAAAAAAATTATACGTTATTATAATTACCTATCATTAATTTTCAAAAAGTTGTTAATACTTATTAATGCGTTGCTATATTAATTTTAGTTGAAAGTTTGGGATTATGATTTTTAAAACACTCATTGAAACATCAAAATATTGAATAGTATGTATATTGTATATAAATTAAATATTAAAAAATGTATGGTGTTAATTAACGAACATGAAGAACATTTATACTAAAATCCTACGAATTTTGTGAGAGAAATCATTATAAAATCAAAAATTGCGCTCCGACTTACACCGCCCAACACACACGAAATATGATTTTCCAAAAAATTCAAAAATCTCGGCCAGAGTTATTGCACCCGAAACACACACAAATAAATTGTCGTATTTTACTTGTACATAAAAATTAACACAATACAAATGGTGTTACAATTGAACTATACCCAGACAAAAAAATAAAATCACTTGGAAATTTGCACGTAGTAAAAATGTCTCCGATCGATGATATGAATCTGGGTGTTCAACTACTTTTTCTTACTCGCATATCATTACAGATGTACACAAAAAAAAATTTTTTTTTTGGCAAAAATTTTATAGCGCTTTAATTATTCATGGAAAATCTCTTTAGTACCTATGTGATACGAATGAGACTTTATAGGTTTAGCTATTAGGTAGATAGGTGGTACCTACCAAGAACAAATAATTTACTCTAAGTGGATTCATCGGACAATATGTGGGGGCACCTGTAGTTTGGCATATCCGACGTTTTTGTGTTTTTTTTTTCGAATTTCTTTATGATATTTTTCAAATTTCCAATTATTATGTATTAAGTTGAAATTATTATTATACGATCTTATACAATAAGTACCTACATTTATAAATATTTTGTGTTTCTAAAATTATTTGACATTACTATTTGTAAATTTAATTTATATACCTAAATACCTACATTTTAAAACAGAAACCATTTTTTTTTTTATATACACTCACATATCGAAAAGTAGTGAACAGATTTTTCTAGTTTTTCACTAATCAGAAAAATTAATTGATAAAAAAAATATAAAATAATAAAAATGTAAATAGTATTTAATTTCAGGAATTGACCGCAGATAAACAAACAATAATGTAATAGTGCAATACTATAGGCACCTAATAAATATGTTATTTATCAATTAATAGCCTACCATTTATATTGTAATATACAAAACTTACCTGTTGTAAATAAACGGCAGCAATCAATGTTGAATTATATTATAATTTATAATTATTATTGTTTCAGTGACATGTCCATGCGGTGCATCAATAATAAATGCCAATCACGGCGCAACAGTAAGCAGCTGATCATCGCTGCAAAATCCGTTTCCAAATATTACAATGTTGACTCCAATCAATCTCGCTGGGTGTGTAGAGCCTGTAATGAAAACTGCGTACTGACCTATAGAAGGATAGGTAAGCCGTTACGAAACCAGGATGTTAATCGTCCGCATATTCAACCAGAAAACCTGACTAAAAAAAGTATTGCTATTGTAAATAGTGACAACACGCATAAGGATAGTAGTATTAAAACCATTGGAATATCAGAAAACTGTTCAAAACCGAATATGACGAATACAAAGCACCAGTGTTCTCGTTCATGTATTTTACCAGACAGCCACGACTCTGGTAAAATAAAGAACATGAATGTTTTACGTATTCCGTTCATTCATGGATTTAGAAGGGACATAAAAACAGACCAAAAATCTAAGGTTTTGAAGAAAGTAACGTATACAACTCCTTGCGGGCGTAAAATAACCGATGAATACGAAATGTACAGTTACCTAAAAGTGACTGGTTACGAAAACAGAAAAATTACAATCGATTTATTTAGTTTTGATTGTATGGTAGACCCCCTGTCTTTGTTTAACGTACCGAAAGAGCATATTCGCATAAACGACTTAACTTACGAGATGGAAATCAAAGGAATCAGCGTTGTCAACAGTTTTAATGATTCGCTACCAAAAAAAATAAAATACATAGTAGAATGCGAAACTCATCCTGATATTAAAATGGATATAAAATCAAATTTTTCATGTGGTTGTGACTGTACTGATAATTGCGAAGACATAACAAAATGTTCCTGTTGGCAACATACTTACGAGGGTCCAAAAAATTATCCAAATATGTTCAAAGACCCTAACATTGGCTATAGTTACAAACGGCTACACAAACCAGTATACACGGGCATTTTCGAATGCAATACCCATTGCAAATGTGCGGAAACTTGTTTGAATCGTGTTGTACAGGAGCCAATGAAGGCTTCGTTGCAACTTTTTTTTACCAAAAAAAAAGGATGGGGAGTGAGAACACTCGCTGATATTCCCAAAGGCAGTTTTGTTTGTACATTAACTGGAGTGGTTCGCCAGGAGAAAGATACCAAAAATAACTGTGCGACGAACAAGTACCTGGCAGATTTGGATTTTCTCATGGTAGTTGAAGAAATGAAAGAGGGATATGAAAGTAATGAGTACCAGTCTGAAGACATTGGAAATTCTTCTAGTTCATCTGATGATGAAGAGTTTAACCCTGGTTTAGCAATCAAGAGAAAAAATAATATGATTAAATCTAGTATGCTATTAAGGAAACGTGTACAAAGTACAAACACAACAATTAATGACGGGCATCAAATGTCAAAGCTAAATACTCAACAAAAAGTTAAAAGTAAACACAACTCTTTGCTAAAGTACATAGAAAAAAACGGTGGCCTCTACTCATTGGATGCTGAGTTCAGTGGGAACATAGGTCGCTATTTTAATCATTCCTGTGACCCAAACATATTTATTCAGAATGTTTTCATCGATACACATGACCTTAGATTTCCAACGGTGGCACACTTTGCATTATCAAATATTCCAGCTGGAACTGAACTAGCATGGAACTATAATTATCCTATAAGAGAAGGAGGAAAAAACAAAAAACTGAAATGCTACTGTGGATCAAAAAATTGCAAAGACAGACTATTATAATTATTATAATTATTATAATTTACAATCCATATTTTGTAATGTTTTTTTATTTTAAACAGAATATTAATACAATTAATTTAGTTATTCCTTAGTACTAAAATGATTTATATGTGTGATTAATTATTATTTTAAATATTTCACTGCGTATTTTTCTGATAGTTTTTCTCTTTAACATTTTTCTGACCAACAACATATTATTATAGTTAATTAATTTAACGTGATACGATCGTTATATTAAAAAATACTGTCTTTATATCAAAGTTTTAGGTTCATGCTGTTCTAGAATTGTGTAGGTAAGCTTTTAACTGTTTTCACCCTTATATATATTATATATCAGATATTCTATCAAACCTAGGCGTAAACGAGTTAAAAAGCTTGAGTTAAGTTAATTTTAACTTTTTTAAATTTAATTTTCACTAATTTAATTGTTACTCAACTTATTTTCATTAATATAAACTCAATAAATAATGAGTTACTTTTAATCAGATCCAAGTTATGCTAATTCATAAATAATTAAATAATAAATATGATACAATTATTATTGATGATTCATACACATTTACTTTTTTTTATTTAAACCATATAACTGACTATTTATATATTTAAAAATTAAAATTAAACTAACTTAATAAGTTAATTGTAAGTTTCCATATAAGTTTTAACTCAACTGAGTCAAACAGAAAATTAGAATAACTATTAACTTTAAACTTTTTAAAATGTTTTCTATCAACTTTAAACTTTTTAAAATGTTTTCTATCAACTTAACTTAACTTAATTAATTAACTTGCACAGGGCTTTTTCAATATTGTTTGACCCAAGGGGCAGAGGTTGATAATTGATACACATTGTGACATTGTACCAAGTACATGATGCCTATGCACAGTATATTTACTACATTATTACCTAAAGGTACGTACGATAACATCTTATTGTATGATAAATATATAAAAATTGATGATAATATTAATACCAAAAACATACCTATTAACACAATTTGCACATGAACTGCGCATTCCCCCGCGGCTGTCATACTATTATAGAAAGTAACTATTTTTTTTTTTATAACTACCAATACTATATTCATACTATATCATAGGAAGGTGTTATAGACTATAGAACGGATAAACCATTAATAATTTATATTATCATACTAAAATTAAACATTGAATAAGCATATTTTATACTAGTTACGTAGTAGTAATTTAAATATAATTATTGATTACATATCTGATATCTAGGTACCTACTTGGTTTACACATACCTATATGTCTTAATCATTTAAACACGTGCATTTATATTTTAACTTATAATGATTGTAGTAAGCCGACTCGCTAGTATATCAGATGTTGATTCAAAGATAGGACTCAGGTGTAAATAAAGTGTAGACAAGAAGTGTTGCTACTAATATAATTTTATTCTTATACACTGATGGTTAATAACGTGAATAATTACGCAAAGAAACATAGGTAAAATTACAATTTACTGTTTGCTGAAAATATTTCAAAGTCCAGAATTAATTTGTTAAGCTAAGTGACGTGAAGTGACGCTCGGAGTAGCTTGGTCAGATCACGTCTGACAACAGGCCGTTTTGGGGTCCCGGGTCCCTTATATATCCCACTGGTCTCCCCCAGCCATCGATACGAGCATCCGCGTTCCCACGGATGCAGAATGCTGTGTCCGTCCATAGTAGATTTTCGAAAATGCTTACGCCTACTCTTTTCCTGTCGGTTGTGCTTCCGACTATCGGCTGCATGGTATTCGAGATTAACCACATTGTGTATATGTACGGTGCACACAATATATATTATTTTATTATTATTACTTATAATTATAATATATATATTATCCTATAAAATAGTTCGCGCCATATGGAGTGAGTGTATTCGTGCGTATGTGCGATACCGTATTGTTCCAACAATTAACCATATTAATTACCTATTCACTCCCTAATCCCATTTCCTATTATATGTGCACTTCCTTTTTGATTACTATAGTGTTCATATTAACACATTCCATGTACATTCATACTGACATATAGACATTCGGTCAAAATTTCATGTCTCTACGGTCATTTATTTTAGAGTTATACCAAAAACCAAAATCGATTTTGTCAAAAATTGGTTTTCCGTAAAAATTCCCGTTTTTCTCTTAATTTTTCATTTGTTTTTCCAGGCGCTCATGAAAACTACTGGGAAATTTTAACTTTTGACCCCCCAAAGTACCAACCAGATTTACTTGTCCTAAAAAGTGATGACAGACACAAAAAAAAAAATAAAAAACACACATCATTATAAAATTAATACATTCATCGTTCCGCTCAGAATCTAAAAATATTATAATCGAAAATTGAATATTCCTCTAGCTCATCATGAGTCAAAATATTTTGAACATTTTACGATTTGTAGAATATACTAATATGCTAATATTCATTGAAAAGTTCATGTATCTAAATTCTATGGTTTGTTTTTTAGAGTTTTACTAAAAACCAAAATTTGATTATGTCAAAAAAACCAATTTTTACCTCTCCAATACATCATCTAGGTTAATTTTTCCACCGGAAAAGATACTGAAGTTGAAAATTAAAATTTCTCAACATTTCACTACGCATCGTTTACACATTACGCAGACAAAAAAAAACCCACATTATTGCAAAATTAATATATTCATCACTTAACTCAAAATCTAAAATCATACAAACGATAATATGTAAGCTGCTTCAGAAAAAAATGTAACATTATACAATCTGCTACAAAACCGATAAGATACATTAACAAACAGTGGAATATATATTTATCTATTTATATATTTATGTTATACCTAATTGTATAAGGCACCATAATATAGGACATATAGGTCCATATCGATACAATAACATAAATTGTATAGTGTTTAATGTTAATCTTTTGTATTTAGACATGATGTTTGTTTTTGAAAAGATATACCGAATACAATATCTAATTAGGTAGGTACTTTTATTTAAATATGTAAATTGACTGCCCTCGTGTTTCACACACATTTTACTGCCCTACCTACTGTTAGAATTACAGACTTTTTTCTCCAATCAATAGAACGCTGCAACAGCACTCATTAAATAATTTTGATTTTTTTTATGATGACGCAACCTAGTTAAAGCATCTAGTTTAATTTAATTTAATTTGTCTAATATTACACTATTTAAATTGTTAAAATATTATTAATTTAATTTAATTTATCATTATCAATTAGATATAGTTATTAATAGGGCTCGGAACTTAATGCACTTAAAAAGTACTAAATATACATGCACTTATATGCGCTTAAAAAAGTACAAATATAGGTACTCTAAAAATATGCACTTACATTTTATTTTTTTACACAAAATTTTCATATAACTAATATTTTTTAAATTTGTAAATATAGAAAAAGCAAAGTTATAAAAATAATACTGATTTTCAATTTTTAATCATAATTTGAACAAAACAAATAATAAAAAAATATCTTTAAAGATGAATAAAAAATGCATTTGTTTTTTTAAAAGAAATATAAGTGTTTTTAAATTTATATCATTAGTACATTAGGTATTATTATTAAATTTGTATTTAATTTATATTGTTTATATTTTATCCTTTTTTATTTTTGGATTTTGCCATTAATCATAAAGAATATTCTAATAATGTAATATATTCAAGTTAATTTGGTTTGAATATTTGATGATTATTGCATATTTCTGCATATATTGAATTTTAATTTTTATGCATATGAATAGAAAATTAAATTATACAGGTACTTTTTACTTGTACTGTTTTTAAACCCTTTAATAGGTTCATAATCTTGTCGAGCAATTTCACTTAAAAAATATTAGTTTTGCAATGAGATTTAAAAGTAATATTAATAAACATATTATGTCGTAAATGATTAAATTGTATAGGTACCAACATTTTTATAAAAGATTTTTCTGTATATTTGTTGCGTATTTTAATGATTTTTATTGTATATTATTATACGGCTTATCATGATACTTTTTATTGCATAAAAATCAGTGCTCTAATGATAAAACCAATGTTTGAAACGTTCATTAAAATAGTGAACGCGTTCACGTTCAGTTCATTGTCCGATAATATGAACGCGTTCATGTTCACGTTCGTTGAAAAAAAGAACGTGTTAATTTCATGTTCAGTGTTTTTAATATTATAGTTGCAATGTTTTAAGTTATTATTACGGACCTTATCTTCTAAAACCATGTTCTGGAGTGATAAGAATGAGTGATAAGTGATAACTTATAAGAAAAATACGCGACCGTCTTGGCAATACCTTGTACCCTTAGATCATATACAAATTGTATATGATCTAAGCTTATAAATCATTTTTTGTGTAATTGTTCACGTAATCACGTATAATCCTATTAGTTATTTCATATTTGACCGTATGGGATATCAATGATAATAATAATATTTAATATTTATTACTATTTACTAACACTTTTCTTTTTTATAAAATGAACGTTAAATGAACGAAAAAGTCGTTCGTGTAATTACTGAACGCATTTAAATGTCCCTCGATTGAACACGTTCATGGCTCGTTCACATAAAAGAGAACGCGTTCTTTCTAAACACTGGATGATAATAGTATTATCCAGTGTTAGGAATAAAATAAATAGAATAAATCATAAGATAATAGTGTCATCGAATAAAGTTTAGGCACATAATGATTTTACAAATTGACGAGTATTTCTATAAATTTAACCATTGAAATTTTTTGTACAAACTTCATTTTTTGTTCGATATAATAAAAACCAAACACAGAATTTAAATATCTTCATTTAAAATGTAAAACATATATTATAATATACAAATTAAATCAAGGTTTATTTTCTTAGAAAATAATTTAAGCATGTGACAAATTAATAGGACTGTTTTTTTTTAGAATAGTAATGTTTAATGTTATGTAATTAGAAAATGCATTGTTTATAATATCTTATATTATTATATTTATAATATCTATATAATATACAATATTAATTAGCCACAAAATATAACTTTATATAGTTATGCATAGAGTTGCCATTCGTCCCATAATTTGCAATTTTCAATGTTTTTGCAATATTTGTAACAATGTGTTTGAATGAAAATAATATTTTACTTTCCTCATTTTATAACATAAAAACGCTATGACTATACATTATTAGTTTGATACGAGCAGATTATCTATGATCATACCATAATTACGCCATTATTATTCTTATATCATTCCATAATCGGTGGGACCTATTTATCCCAAATTGTTCATAGAATATTATACCGAGGACTGTATCAAAATCTTTGAACTTAATATAATTTCATTATACCTATTTCAGGTTTATTTCAGGCTCATTTCAGGTTAAGCGCCACGTAATTTTTCGGTGCATTGCCAAAGGCGCCACGTGTACCATTTTTGGTACATTTGTTGTTTTACGAATAAGTTTTTGTGTGCCATTATAGGTACACGGGAGTCTTTGCCTAAAAGTGTTAAATGTACCTTCTGTGGTACACATAAATACCATTTTAACACAGGAAAATATTTCTTAGACCACCAGACAAACAAAGTTTGACTAGTCCATTGAATATTAAAAATTCAATTTTTTAGGTAAAAAAATCAAAAAAACAATAATACTTTTTAAATAATGCATTTATTTCATATTATTATTACATATTATAATATATTATGGTTAGAAATATTACTCAAGATTATTTTACTTTAATTATATGTATTATTTGTAAATAAATCTAAAAATATACTTTTCCCAACAACCATATCTTACAATTCGTTATACAAAATCATTATCAGTAATGAAACCGCACTCAAAGAGTTTTCAAAAATAGTATTATATAATATATTTATAATATATTTATATATTTACAGTTATAATCCAACGATATTACCTAAATAACGAAATTATAATTAATTATTGAATTATATTTAGATCTGACATTGCCAGGGGACTATGTGTACCATATTTGGTACACTATTGAAGATCATCAATTCCGATACAAAATCACATTTTATAATCACATAGTAAACTAAAATAAAAATGTCAAACGTTTTCAAAACGTTTTAGGTCCATAGCGAATAAGGCATGTTCACTACTTTTTGGGTTGGCTCTAATCGGTAACCAACCGTGTACTAAGAATGGCGCACACATGTATCAGGTTTAGAAAATAAGGTGAATTTTAACTTTATTTTTATAATTTAATTATTTTACTTAAATATCGTAAATACCATATAAAAAACGATATTATAGAATATAGTATGTATGGATGTATTTAAATAAAATATAATAAAATTGATATTAAAAAATAATTTTTTGAAAAAGTATTCAATATTTAAGTTTAAATAAATTAACGTATTCACTCGTTTCTGAACAAACTATCAATCATATAATAATATATTAAAACATTTTCTTTGTTACGACTAAAGACCAATAAGTATACATTTTAGTTATTCTAAGGATATTTGTTTACACTTCATTATGAAGTCTAAAACGTTTGTAAGAACTGGTTTTAATTAAATACTATTTTGTTATAGGTGTTAAAAAAAATTTAAATTTATTGGTATTTATATAAAAAAAAACTAAAAAAATTGAAATTTGAAATGGTCCGTAAAAGCTCAAAAAGAGTCAAATTATTTTCAAAATTGTATTGTGTATAGAAAATGCTAATATAAACCTATATATAATATATATATTCGGTGAAATTTTTAAGTATCTACAGTTATTAATTTTTGAAGTACAACAAAATAAGAAAATCGCTGCATGAGAAATCGAGTGAATATCCAATGTTGTAAAAATATGAACTTCAAACGCTCATAAAAATTTAATTTGACTTATAATATAAACTGAATATAAACATTCAGTCAAAATGTCATGTATATACGGTCATTTCTTTTAGTTATACAAAAAACCAAAATCAATTTTTTTTAAAACCGATTTTGCGTAAAAATTCCCGTTTTTTCCAGAATTTGTAGTTTGTTTTTCCTGGAGCTTATGAAAACTATTGGGAATTTTAAAAAATTAAATCCCGAATGCAACTAGATTCACTTTCCCATCGAACAAAATACTGAAGTTGAAAATCGAATTATTATTTCGACTTGTTATCATGTACACAAATACAAAAAAAATTCAGATTCTGAAAAACATATGAAAAATTAAGGAAAAAACGGGAATTTTTACGGAAAACCAATTTTCGACAAAATCGATTTTGGTTTTTGGTATAACTCTAAAAAAACTGACCGTAGATACATGACATTTTGACCGAATGTTTATATAAGCATTTTCTACACACCCTAGCATTTCAAAAATATTCTGACTTATTTTGAGCTGTTAACGGTCATTTTCAGTTTCCAATTTTTTTAGTTTTTTTTTCTATAAATGTCTATAAAATTTTATTTGTTGGGTAAAAAATCTTGAAAATTTAATAGGTAGTAGGCTTCTAATATAATATAGTTTCAATGGCAGATGAAAAATATTAAAAATCCGTAGTCACAATTTTTATTCATAGGTAATCAAAGTTCAAATATTGACAAAATACGTAAATATGACGAAAATGTGCAAATTATTTCGAGTTAGAAATTCATAAAAAATTTTCTTTTTATATCTAAGGTTTACAAATGTAATACAAAATTCCTCATAAGTTTTCCTAATTTTATCAATAAAAAAATGTTTATAAGCAAGTCATAATAAATTTTTATGAGCATTTTAAGTTAAAATTTTTACAGGATTAGATATTCACTCGATTTCTCATGTAGCGATTTTCTTATTTTGGTGCAATTCAAAAACGAATAACTATATATGCTTGAAAATTTCTTGAAAATTTTAATGGTTGAAAAGACCGGTGAGTATATTGAACTCTTAAATTTAAAAAAAAGTTATTGTTAAATTAAAAAAAAAATCTATGTTAAACTGTCTAGCATATTATCTCTAATCAAAAAAATAATTTCATTATCAATTTACGGACGTATTCTAAGATAGCAAATCCGATCTTGTTACTATAGTCATATTATTTTATATATCAAATATAATAAAACATATCTAGCGTTTATACTGTATTTATGATTAGATGATAGATAATATAACATAATATGTCTCTATTAACTTATAAAAATAATTAATTTATGTTTTCTAGATGGAAGCATTCAGAAGCTACTGTGAAACTCTATACTTTTTCTAAACTTGAAAGACCAAGCACTGTATAATAGTCTAAATCAGGCAATGCAGGTTATATTTGATACGATGCTTATTGACCCCAGTCGACGGACGGTTAAAAGTAAAACAGTGTATTGATTATTGTAAACTGAGTTTTATTCAAAAAAAAAAAATATTTATACATAATATGCATTTATATATTTTATACTATTAAAACTTGTCATATCATGTCAGACATTGTATCAAAATGAAATTGTAATATCTCATATAAAAATGATGTATTCTCATTTTGAAAATGTGAGTAATAGTTGAAATCATAGTTTTGAATATTATATTGATTTGTAAATTCATTCCTCTGGCAGCTGACAGGTAGACCCACGTCCATCATTTTTAATCAGTTTATAAGCTGTATTTAATGTAGCTTGAAAACTTGGTAGACGTTTTTGTTTTTCAGCTATATATAAGTCTATGCAATGCTGTAATTGTTTAAGTCTACAGAAATCAATATGTAATAAAGTAATATAATCATCGTTAGTATGTAAATTAATTGAACCCTGCTTCACATTAATTGAATATGTTAAGTTATAAGTTAATTTTACACGTCTACATAATTGAATCGCTTTTTGTTAAAAGGGCACATGTTACATTTTTCGTAAAAATGGTTTTATTTTGGTATTCTGTTATTTGTATATAAGTTTATCATATATGTTAAAATGGCACATGTGCTACTTATTATAACAGAGATATAATTTTTTTTATTCTATGATTTTTGTTAAAAGGTCACATGTGCAGCACAAGTGCCCTTTTAACAAAAATATTTGTTAATTTACTGTTAGGCACTGTTGCATAATACTATATTTTATTTTTAGTTTTACCTCGTCGTTATTTCCGTTGTAGTTTGTTATATTATATAATTTAATGACATATTGATAATAATTTAGCGCTGTTGCACGATATAATATTTTATTTCCATCAGTTTTATCGCGTCGTTACGTAGTTGTGGTGTATACAATTATTTTAAAGGTATTTTTCTTCATTGTTTCTCGTACTAAAATAAATAAAATTAAGTTATATACTCGTACCTGAGTAAAATGGAATTAGTAAATACAGACGATCAGACGAGGAAAAGAAAGACCAAAAATACTCATCTGTACCAAAGGAATATAATAAAATCTGCCAAATTAACTGGTTCATCTTATGTGAATCATAGAAAAAAGGAAGTTCCTGCACTTATTGTTGGTGAATCTTGTCGGTAAGCAATTTTTTATCGTTGCCGTTAATATAATAAATATTGTAATAAAAATTGTCGATTATTTTATTTTAATGACTTCGTTCGATTTAAAATATTTTAAATTTTAAACTGTATGCTTTAACGTTTTTTTTTAAATTTTCAGCTGCAGAGATAAATGCTTTGAAAAGTATGGACTTGAAACTAACGTGTTTGATTTCTTTCATAACTTTGAAAATTTTCAAACTAAAGATGAACAAGATCAATATTTACAAGGACTCATTGATGTTGTTGCAGTGAAAAGACGACGTAAATCCACTAAAGAGAAATTAAATGATGGAGAGGATCCAAAACGAGACTTTTCGTTTAACTATCATGTAATGTTTGGGAATCAGCGAGAAACGGTATGTCAACAAGCATTTATTTCTATTTTTGCTCTCTCTTGCAAAAAGATTCGAAGATTAAGGGACTTAAAAGTAAATAATGAAATTGCGAAGGACAAAAGGGGCCGGCATACCAGTAACACTCTTCCTGATGATTTAAAACACAAAATATGTGAACATATTTCTTCTTTTCCGGTAAATATTAGCCACTACTCTGGAAAAGAAGTTAAGTATCTAGCATCCGAGCTTAATTATAGAAAAATGTTTAATCTTTTTAAAAATAAAAATCCTGAAATCACTAAAACTTGCTATACCACCTATTGGCAATACTTCAGACAAGAGTTCCCTGATTTACGCTTTGGTCAACCACAGATTGATACATGTTGTACATGTGAGTCACTAAATGTTAAAATTAAATCACCTCATCTCAACGACGCAGCCAAACGTGTCGCAGTCGCGGAAATGATGGTACACAAAAGAAAGGCTAAGAAGTATTATGCGTGTATAAAAAAAGAAGTTGAAGATAAACAGAATAATGTTAATGAAAATGTGCTTGCTATTACTATGGATTATATGATGAATGTTCCGTTGCCTAAGATCCTATGCAAGAACTTTTTTATCTACGTCAATTGACTGGTTATGTTTTTTGTATCCAAAACATTAAACAGAACAAATCAACAATATTTATTTATCATGAAGGACAGGCAAAAAGGGGACCTGACGAGGTTTGTTCTTTTTTAAAACAGTATATTGACAGTGTACCTATGACGTATGATAAAGTCCACGTTTACGCAGACAACTGTGGTGGACAAAACAAGAATCATGCAGTGTCGCGGTTCTTTTTGGCTTTGACAGACACAGGTCGTTTCAAGAAAGTAAAGCAATTTTTCCCCGTAGTTGGTCACAGCTATTCACCATGTGATAGAGATTTTGCTATAATTAAAAAGGTCTTTAAGAAAATGCAATCGCTTGTACACCATTAGAGAGCTTACGGAACTAATCGTCAAAAGTAGCGTGGATCGAAAGTTCATAGTGGTAGAGGTAAATGAGAAAATGATTTTAGATTTCCAGTCATGGTGGGGGAAGTACTACAAAAGAAGTCCTATTTCACAAGAAACTAAAAGGAAACCAAAACAACAACAGACTAGTTTTGGAATAAGCTCGTATTACCATTTCGAGTACGACACAGCTGCCAAAGGTGTTTGTAAAGCAATGTCTTGTATCAACGGTCTCGTTGTAAACACATTCTGCTTGGCCAATTCAACTCGAACTCCAATCCAACTTCCTCAAGACCTACTGTACACAGATATTGGAGTCTCAATGAATCCAGCTAAACTTGAAGACATTCAGAAGACATTGGACTATATACCAGATGAACATAAAGACTATTATCTTGACATTATAAGCAAAAGTATCGTTGCTAGCTATATTTACAATAATGTGTAGTATTATTTTAATGTAAAATAAACCAAAACTAAAATTACTTGTAATTATTTGTATACTTTTTTTCTGATTTTTGTTAAAAGGGCACTTGTGCAGCACTTTTGAACTTGAATGAACTTAAATTAAATATTCGTACAGTATCGAAATTCAGTATAAATATTGAGCACTATGAAAATAACGCACATACAATTTTTTCTTTTACGTAATCACAATATTTTGGAATTTATGTAGTTTTTTATCATTTCCCAAAAGTTTATCTGTTGAAACAAATGTCCTTTTAACAAAAAGCGATATTATGGTAACCTATAATATAGGTACATAATAATATAACATATAACTCATGAATTTATTTTGTTAATTATTTTATGGATCACTCGGGCCTCGGGGTATATATCTTTGTAGTTTTTATATATTTACATTTTACTTTGTATTGAAAATTAAAATGTAAGCACTCTGTATTAAATGTATTATTAAAAGTAAATAGTCTATAATATTAGCCGATATATTGTAGGTACAACGTTTATAATTATGCTGTATGACTCATTTCGTATATTGAATAAATAAAAAAATAAATAAATATATCATATCTACATTTATATTAAATACCTAATCAATATTATATCTTGAGGGGTTTCTATAAAACAATATGTTTATGGTCGTTTCTGTTCGAGACAGTCCCATAATTTAGTAGGCAGTTGACACTTTGACAGCAATACGTGAGATCGGAACATGTTCACGGGTTTTTAGAAAAACAACCATATTGTTAGCACATTGGCGACGACCCACCTCATTGTATTATTATCAGTCCTTTTAATTTCTAATACCACCCGCTGGTCACCAATTCGTACGAGATATACTATCTAAAAATATATCAATAACACAGTATTTTAAATAGAGAATACCTTATTATATAAATGCTAGGGCAGCAAGTACTGCCCGTCAAGAAGACGCCTGCGAATTCTATAGAAATATAATACTTCAATTCGTTTTACTAATTAAAGCAGGGTAAGAATAAAGCAACTAAGACGAAAAAGGGGGTTTCGTCAATTGCGCCGATTTTGGGACACTACCTGTATAGTATACATCTATTGCGCCGGTATAAAAAAGGTATATCAAAAAGGTATACATCTATTGCGCCGGTATAAAAAAGGTATATCAAAAAGGTATACATCTATTGCGCCGGCATAAAAAAGGTATATTAATAAGTAAGGCTAGAATTTATATGCAATAACAAATTGTAAAATATGCATTTGATTTACCAAAATATGCAAAAATATGCAAAAACAAATATTTTAAATGACGTTACTTGGCACTTTCGCTTTGAACTTTCGGAATTTTATCCGCACATTTACGCAACACACGTCGTACTAATGAATTAAATACGTCGTTAAACAATGTGTAGGCACTAGATAATCCTATCAGTCGTCCGACCAAGATAAGATTAGATAGTTAATATTTATACTATATATTTACAATTCAACGGATAAACCAAAAACTATCGGTATTATGAAATAAACGCCATTTACAATTAACAATAATTTATAAAAATTTAAAAATTTGAAGCCAAATCGTGGAAAAATCTTACAACCAATCAATTTGGACTTAAGGAAAAAACATGCAAATGCATATAAATCCTAGCCCTATTAATAAGGAATACATCTATTGCACTGGTATTAAAAAGTTATATTAAAAAGTAATATTAAAAAGTAAATTTAAATAAAAATAATTTACATAGATACGTATATTACATACAAATGTATCGTTCTGATGAAGTGTCTTGAATCTTAATCTCAACCTAAAAAAATTAAATTAAAATTAGAAAATGTAGATATAAAAACAGATTTATATTTAATTACCTTATAATCATATTTTGTAGTGGTAGCTTATCCGTTGTACAAATTCAAACATATCTAAATTTCCATTTAAATACTTGGACATATTATCTTCAACTACGTTTTTTGTTTTTTATTCTTATGATTTTTATTCTTATTTTCTTTCTCGACGATGAAAATTTATAATTTTGGTACAATATAAGTTCTCTACCACGTTCACTTAATAATATTTCCATTATAAATTACACGACAACTAAACGAACGACGGTACTAACACGGAACTAACACGGTATTTGTCCACATTTTGTAATTTGCTTTATCTTTAAGTAATAAAATAATATAATTCAAACTTACCTATGATACCTATAGATATACAATATAGATATATTAGATTCAACACGTAAAAACCGATTTTTAGGTATAATAGAAATAGAATTAAAGACGTTAGACGTTTATATATATTTAAGAATCGATCGGCGCAATTGACGTACACAATTTATAGCATTCAAATATCGATCGGCGCAATAAATTGACGTACACAATTTATAACATGGGAATATCGATCGGCGCAGTTGATGTATACCTTTTTCTTATCCCATAATTTTTCTTTTTTTACCTGCGATTTTCGGCGCAATTGATATATGCCCGAAAAAAGTTGCAAGATCATGCGGACATGCGGTGCATGAGTGTTTCTACAATGGCATTTAAATGGCGGAATAAAGCTGTCCGCCAGACTGACGCCGTGCCTACTGCGTAGGTATAATGATAAATGTTGGTTTAGTGATGTTCAAATATATTGTCTGCTTGTTAATTGTTGATAATAATATCTTTGTTATCGTTGTCCAAATTTATATTATTGTGCTCGTAGGGGGAAGGGTCTACATGGTGAGCGCAAATATACACTACCTACTTTAGAAATAAAACTGTTATTGTGTTAGTATGTCTGTGTGTTACTGCGTGTAGAGGGTAGGCACACCTTACCGCATGAACAATATGCTACGCATATTATACTTCCTATACTCTTTCGTATATGTTTAATTATATGTTAACATTTTTATCGCATCGTCATACTATAGTATAACTATTAGTCAAATTATATGATTAAGTACAATATATTATGGTTTCAATGTAAACCGTACTGCAGTACACTTTTTTGTAAACAAGTAAAACCTTTGTAAGGTGAGTAGTGAGTACTTATATTGTACAACTTATAGAAGTTATGAACACTTTGTTGAAAATTTGTATTTTATACTGATTTTTGGGTTGGTACAGCATACATACATTTTAAATTCATATTACACTTGAAATTGGCTGAATATAAAAATAAAATATATTACCGATGAGTGACATAATATCCGCAATTAAATTTGAAGTTTTCGTGTGAAAAAAAAGTTTTGGTCATTTGTACGTTGTACAATGAACATCCCTCTCACCATCCATTTACAAATTTAAAATTTTTTCACAGGAAATTAGCATATAATTAGCATGGATTTTCACGTCTATTCAGTTGCTATTCATATGATTTTATCCAGTAGCCCCACCTTAAAACTTAGGTGCCTTAAGTTAGGACTCCGAAAACGTCTATATATTATATTCAGACTATGGGAGGATTGATCCCCATGAACCACTCCTTAAATACGTCACTGCACCTAGTGCTAACATTTTGTACAAAAAAATATGTACACCTGCGTGACATTAAATGATGTGCGGTGCTGGAGAATCGTCTTTGAAAATGAATACATAATAATAAAAACTTGATATACCAAAATTGAGCACGTGATTAGCATACATTTACATTGTGCGTATTTCGTACTTAAAATAAGTATTGATAATTTTTGAAAATTTTTTAATCTCGCCGTCTACAGTTATTGACTCTACGTTTAATAATTTAGATTCATAAGACTTTTTTCGTTTTTTTATACATAAAAATTGTTCCAACCTGATTACTTTGTTAGTTTTCCGAATACAAGTCCAACAAGTTGGACACCTGGTATATAGCCATATAGGTATTTAGGTAAGGTACCTGATATTCTATTTATCATACAATACACGGCATATACCTAGGTAGTTGCAATGTGATATAGTGGTCGGTGGTAGATTTTAACGATTAAGATACCTATGATATTTTTCACTGAGTTTAATGCAATATCCATTCGACCAAATGGTGCGTCGAAAAATAATTGCCCAACTCAAATCTAAAATATAGAAATAATTCTACGCAGTAAATATCATGTGTTATAAAACATATTATATAATAGTCGGTACGTTAGTACATTATATTATATTATATAATAAGTTGCTATATTATAGTTGAAGAGATTTTTGATATTCAAACCCGAGAAACACATTTACGACCCCCGTCGACTTGGTATTTATTACTTCCCACCTATATGGGGTAGGCACATGACCACTTTTATTAAAACCTTGAAAAAAAAACATTTTACCGATTCCATTAAGCCGGAGGATTTTAAAACACTCGTAAATTATACTGACAGCCGACAAGCTGCGTCGTAGTTTCAAAAAAAAAAAACTAAACATTGACAAAAGAAAAAAGGTTTTTCTTTATACACGTGCAGGATGAAATGGCCAGATAAGGGGACGGTAACAATTGTTTGTTATTGACATGCATTTATATTACAAGGCCAATGACCGGCTTCGTGAAATGTATATTTTATTCTCCTCAGACGGCACAATATTATAGTGTTTGTCCTTTATGTATGATAGAATTTCAAAAACATTCCTAAAACCCGCCGCATATACTGAATAACATATCTCCCAAAACATCGTTATTGAATTTCTTAAAATTAACAAGCACACGTGTTTATTCATAGGCATTTTAAGTAATGGTAGAAGTGCAATAACAGAGTATCTTGGATTCATGGTCGTTGGGACCAAAATACACAGTTCATCAATAACTATTTCGGTTACATTAACTACGAAATTATAATTTTAATAATATACCTATTATGTAGTTGTATGTATTTCACTGAATGTTTATATAAGATATTTCTATACACCATCTAATTTTTAATATATTTTGACTGTTTTTCAGTATTTTACGGACGATTTCAATTTTCAAATTTTTTAGTTTTTTTTTCTATTAATATCAATAAAATTTTATTTGTTGGGCCAAAAATAATGAAAATTTAATACAAGGCTCCTGATATATTATTACACTAGCAATTGAAAAATATTAAAAATACATAGGCACACATTTTTTTTATAATCATTTAAAGTTCGAATTTTGACAAAATTCATCAAAATCTCGAAAATTATCAATCATTGTAATTAAACAATTATAAAATGTTCAGTTTTCTTAACTAAGGATTGAAAATTTAAAATAAGGATTCTAATAAATAGTACATACTGTATTCAAAAAATCTAAAAAATATTTAAACACAGTTATTTTTTATATACATTTTAAGTTCAAATTTGGACGAAATTACATATTAAAATCAATTTTAACGAGTAAAAGTATATATTATAATATTTTTATAGCATCACTGATAATTTTAGGTTAATAATTAAATAATATGAATAATATTAATTCAACTTAGCAGCTACCGTATAATAACAATATCAATATAATTTAAAATATCCTAGACTGACATACCGTCTCCGCTCAGAATCGTTTTTCGTATACAATGATATTATATCATTGAATTCAAATTTAATACCATACATTATGGTACAGTGATCTACTTGTAGCCTACTGTACAGCGGAGCGACATCCACTTGACCCCCTTTTTATTACTGAGTACGTATTCCATATTAATACAATATTATTTGCTCTTAGCGAAGAATTATACACGTAAAAGTAACACGAACTACACTAACCATCACTCGAATACTCGATTGCTACTAAAAATAACCACGACTAAGAATAAAGATATCTTTAATAAAATTGTGCTACTAAACTGATAATTTACTTGTGTCTGAAAAAATCATTATCGATATTATTGTCATTCGCTTTTATCTAGATTCGTCCAAACCGTTTTCTTTATTTTTAATTCGCGGTTTTATTTTCGTTATTTTATTTTCGCTATTTTGACGGGATACCCCTTTTATTTGTTTAGCACATTTTTATCAACATAAAAAATCTTATAAATTCAGTTAGGTATTGTAATTTTAAACAGTGTAGGTGACTTATTTATTATTATATTTTTATTTTGAATATTAAATTTTGTTTCTTGGAATTTAATTTATACCTCACCTAATAAATGATGAACCCCCGAAAATGTTACGATTGCAACACACGACAGAAAACTTATAAATATAATTGTAAAATTATAAATTTCAAGGACCTTCAGATATTCGTTTTTGAATTGTAGCAAAATCATTACATGAGAAAATAAAAAAAAACACACACACATCATTGTACAATCAATACATTCATTGCTTCTCTCAGAATCTAAAATTGTATAGCTACTTGGTAGATATTTATTTAATTCAATTCAGTTTTATGTTTATATTATTATATTACAGTATTATTATTATTGCCGCCGCAACAATTTAAATATCGTGGATTATTATTATTATAGATTAGGTAATTAAGAAAAAACTGGTCACGGGAGGAACCAGCTGGTCTCACACATATCACTTATCGTATTGTTTATTTTTGTTATTTATTATTTTTGTTTTTGTAGTGCCAGAAGGGCCATACATTATTAATTATACTTTGTTGGGCCAAAAGGGCCATATCATATATATTTAACATTTTTTTTTGTATTTGTCTATAAGAGACATTTCCATACATATCATATATATTTAATATTGTTTTTATTTGTCTATAAGAGACGTACTTATATTTATATATATTAATTATTTTTGTTTATTCTGTTTGGCCATAAGGACCGTGCTATTCATTATATTATATTTTATTACCAATCAAATCATTTTTGTTACCATTATTTTAACTTAGTCACCTTCTTGTGAGTTTTTAATTATTGTAAACACACCACATATATACACACTAATACACAAATACACATTTAACATAGTTCAACAGTATTTTGCTTGGCAATCCCGACCACTATTGTTTGAGCTATTACCCATTACACACCTAGCTACTCCTTCATACTTTTAAGACCTAAGTGTTAGTGGGGCGCAATTATAAGTTGGTGACAGGGCGCGCGTATTTTTATTATACGCTCCCGGCCCGTACATTTATTAATGTGGTATATTGCCTACTATAAGAAAGCAACGATAAGTGGTGTCCATTTTTAAGTTCATGACCCATAAAATATAGTACCTCATAGTACAAACATCAATGTAATTTAGTAATCATTTCTGTTCGTTTTACGATTCTCTTTGTCTTGTCAAATCGTACGGTCAACTATATATCGATTTGTGATAATATTGAGCTCATTATTTTTACTGGTAAATGTTATTAAATAGTAAATAGGTACATTAATTATCGGAAAATTACACACATGCACACATATTACTATTACCAATATTATACCAATAGCTATTCTATAGTAAACAATATAGTACCTAACTTGATATAATGCGGCCGTGGTCGATATATGAACTTATATAGGCAATAGTTATAATTATAATAATATTATAGATTCATTGATCGCCGCCCAGTTATGATATTATTATAATCCGAACACATTATTCAATGTCCAAGTTGCTTATATTTTTAATTAAGTATCGACATTTTATCGACCGTCATTACACATAATTTTATGGGTAACTTAAATATAAAATAAAAGACAATATTATGATTTATGATTGATTGTTCGGAATTTTGGAACGTATATTATCTTAACACGATGTTCCATGAACACAATTTATCGTGTTCGTATTATGTATTGTTAAATTTTAACCATACGTAGTCAGTAATCAGTAGTCAGTGGACATAAAAACTTAGATATCTATACCTTCATACTGTACAAAGCAAAGGTGTCCAGCAATAAGAGAGTCGCAACTCGTAAGTCACACACGGTACATAAATAATATTTAGAAATTTAGAAAATCGAAGCATATTAAATATAGTATTTTACGATGACGCTACACAGACATTTATTGTATCTTTCTTACAAGTGCATAACATATTATATTTAATTTTAAACTGATTTATGAGTATTTTAAAATTGTAAATCGTTTGTACATCTTAAAACCCTCACAACTCGCTTTAAAAATAAAATAGAAAAAAAAACCTATATATATGCCCTATAAAATAATCTTACCTTTAAATTGTATAAGACGTCAATTTACTATAATTTTTAAACTAATGGAGCTAAACGTGAACTGCTGAGCGTAAAGTTAGCTATGTTACGCACTTATAAGAAAGATACAATAAATGACAGTGTAGCGTCCTCTTAAAGACTGCAGTAATAGCAAAGCCTAGTTGCTATAGTGTGCTATTATAATATATAAAGTGTCTTTTTTTAAAGTATATAAAACTGTATTCAAATTATTTTTTTAGAACGCGGTAACAAGAGTAGTAATTATATTATTTATAATCGTTGGGTTTGGCATTCTACGTCTCACAATTTGTCAACATTTCACTAAATTTTATTGAAATCGTGTCATTTTTTGGGTACAAAATAATATCTTATAACCGCAATCGTGTTGCAAAAATAGATAAGGCGTCCCATGACAAAATAGATTTATTTTGTCAAAAAGCGTACGCAATCGTGTTTCACCCATCTTGGTAGCTCAATATAATAATCACGCGAACACAGAACATAATATTAAATAATGTAGTTATTATGGCCAGGTCCATAAAATTGTATAATTCACGACGCCGCCGCTGTACAGGTTTCTTGCCTCCAGTTAGGACCAGTCGCGGAATAATGTGATTGGGTAGCGATGACATACAGTGGTAGTGTGGTCAGGCAGGTGGGGTAGAACATTTTAGCAGTCGAGTTCCGTAGTACCGTGTAGATTGAAGTCCACCGCAGTTTGCAGCGTCTGATTTTCGGAGCCTGTCTCACGCGACACATTATACGAATTACGCATTTTGATTTTCATCATAACATGGTAAGTACACATTACACTTTCTCAATTAACTTTTATCATTTATCGTTAAAATACTTCTCTATAGATTGTTCTTACGACAAAATACGATTTTATATTACCAATGTACCTATTTATGTTCCGTCGTTTATGAAATCTGGAAAATAATCAATTGGCTTAATTATAAACAAAATATTTTACTTTAATCATACCATGTGGTTTATATAATGGATCAAATTTCAACCTTACACAAACACGTGGTTAATAATATGTTTACCAAATACTTGAAAACCACCAATATGTAGGTACCCCTTTTTTTCTTGTGGTATTTTTGACCTGAAGAAGAAATGTTATTAGCATTAGTACCCCTCCGGATAGTATTACTTTTTCTGTGGTTAACATTACTTCCTTTCCGGTTTTTATAACCCCGATCTCAAACAGTATGTAAGCCCACCAAAAATTAATAGTTTACAGTTTAAATTAAATTTATAATTTATTTAAGGCTCAACAAGAAAAAAGTAATCAACAAGAAACAGATTATAACTCAATAGAATACCAAGAGTTACTTGAAACTTTAATACTGGAAAAAAAATCAACTGGTAAATTTGATGAAGCTAAATATATTGGTCCAAAGTTTTGGGTAAATGCTCTTATCAAAGGCGGTCTTAGAGAAAAAGATACTATGACTCCAGAGGCATTTAAGGGTAAACTAAGACTCAAACAATGTAAGTCTTGTGGAAAATGTTTTGCAAGGTAAATGTTTATTTGATTAGTAGATATTTAAAATTATTTTCTTGAATTGAGTTTAAATACAATTAATCTTAACATCACAACTAATAAAATATTTTTAATTAAAAATTCTAAATTCTAAAGAATTCACATATTACATATTTAATTTAATTATTTTTTTTTTACATTTAGGCAATTTATTATAAATTTAAATACAAACAAGTTATTGCTTCCTATAAGAACCCGGATTTAAAGCGCTTTAAAAACTATCAAAAAATGCTCTAAATAATAATGTAAATTGCCTTTACAACAAAACAATGGCCTTTAAAAATGAACACATTTTTTTTTATCGATATGCTATTTTAAAAACAAATCTTTATTTTTCTGCATTAACTACACATCTTTTTCCTAACAAATCAAGAATAATCCTTACTTACAATGTGATTCCTAAGTTGACCTTTATTTGAATATAATATTTTCTTTACCAATTGGCTTTTCAAAAAATGTATTGATTAATTTTAGTTTTTTTAATTTTTAGGGCATCAACTAATCAAGGAAATATTTTGCCGTCCAAACCACCATGCTCTAGATGCTTTTTCATAAACAACAAAGCTAAATTAAACAAACATAAAGCTGAAAATCATAGTGAACTTCCACCATACATTTGCAAAAATTGCTTTTCGGAATCAGATACATGGTATAAGTATGTCCAGCATATGAAAATTCATTTAAGATTTGCACCAAAATGCCATGATTGTGAATATTATGATAAGATGAACCCACTTAAAGTTAGTATCATGTTCTTATGTGAATTTTGTAGTATGTCTTTTGACTCTGGTGATGCACTTGATGTACATTCAAAAACACATTCAGAAAATTGACAAAATAATGATGGATAATAATTTTTACTTAATTTTATAATGAGTTATGTAAATATTATTAAAAATGCAATTTTTAAAAATAATATTTATATAATAATATTATATCCTTAGTAAAAATGATCATATAGGAATTTTAGTGTATTTAACTATTTTGTAACTTTTTTAATTGTGAAAAATGTATTTTTTTTTTAACTTCTTATAACCACTTAAAAATATTAACAAATAAGTATCATAATATCTTATACTCCATATTAAGAAAAATTATTAAAATAATTGCTTTAATTCAAAATAAAGAAACATTTATCTTTTTAA
Organism: Nasonovia ribisnigri; assembly: GCA_027563435.1. Lineage (NCBI taxonomy): Eukaryota > Metazoa > Arthropoda > Insecta > Hemiptera > Aphididae > Nasonovia > Nasonovia ribisnigri. The sequence goes on from JANEHU010004435.1 coordinate 46,851, forward strand.
AAAGTGTGAACACCATATACTTGTATTTTATTTGGACTATCAATGGTTAATAATTTGTTATTTTTTTTGTTTTATTAATATTCATAAGTAAAAAATATCTAAAATTATAAGAAGTAAATAATACCATTTGAAAGGTAAATAAAACTCAATTAAATAAAGTTTTATGTTATAGTAATCTTTACAATTTACTACCTTTTCAATTTTTAAAAACATATTTTTTGGGAATTTATAAATGTTTGTTTCAGTGTGAATGATCATTAAATTTGTTTTATAGATTAATAATTCTTCACTATGGTTTTTAATTATTAAAATAATACATTCATAGGTACCTATTCATATATTTTTTGGTTTAGTTAAATGCTTGTTATTACTTCTCCTTCACATTGTACAATATTTTATTTTATTTATTGAATGTTGTATATGTAGATACACACATTTAAGCACCATTAAACGTTTTTACTTACAAACACTAACCAACATGAAATGTGATACAAGTTACAACAATATGATATTATTTAATTATTACAAATTATTATACGATAATTTCATCATTGTATAGAATTATTCAATTATTGGTACACACATTTTTTTTTTCTTATGCTTAACTATCTTAATTGTTAAGTTATATGTTTTTTCTTGCTATGAACGCATTTATGTAAAGGCAGTTATGTAAGCTGTATCATACAAGCGTATTTATGACTTGTATAAAAAATTAAATATGGATTGTATGAAAGAAAAACCAGTGCTAAATGATAAGAAAATCATCTTTAATTGTGTTAATCAAAGTCTTCAAAATGATCTTTACAATTATATTTGTAAGTTAGACTAGGGCTAGGAAATTAATTCACTTCAAAAGTATTAAATATGCACTAGTGTGCATGAAAAAGTAGGTAAGAATATGCTCTAAAAATATAAACTAATTTTTTTTCCTCACTATTTTCACAAATACAAATATTTTTATATTTTGTACTTCTTACTAAACATTAATAAAAAAGGAACATTGAATATCAACTAAGGATTGTCATACCACAGTGGGTACAGTAAAACTCAGTGAAAAATATACAATATAATGAACCCTACTTTATGTACCTATTTATTATTTTTAATTACCAAATTATAACTATTGTATTATAAACTTATCATTAATTATGAAATATGCACTATACACTTTTACTATTGTTTTCGTAGAGTCATTAAAATAGTTTCAAAATAACTTGGCTATAAATCTAACACAGCCTAAAAAAACATGGGAATGCAACAACTTCTGAGCAATAACAAAATAGCAAAAAACCTATTAGGGCTAAATCGTGGTATAATAGTTTTATACCTGGATGAATATAAAATTTCGTAATAATTTTAGCTTAAATAAATTGTATGCGCCCGACACAGAGGGCTGACCAAAGACCATTCGGTGGGAGCAAGACTAATTTATTTTGCACGGAGTGCTATTTTACGCATACTAGTTTTCGGGTATGCAACTCAACAAACATGCCTGAACAACGGAGCGTAGGAAAACTCTTTCGCGGCGAAAACACGTCATAAAACGCAATAAAAGTATTTTCAATGAATGTTAAAATTTTCAAAATATTTTGATTCTTATCAGCCTTGAAAAATTCTTAGAATTTTGTAAATTTTATAAAACCTTAAAATATTTTCAGCAAAATCGATTTTGGATTTTAGTATAACTCTAAAACAAATTACCGCAAATACATGACATTTTCAGTGGTTATTTATATGACCATTTTCTACAGATGATAAAATTTTCAAAATATTTTGAATTGTTTTGAACTGTTTACGGACATACTCAGTTTCCTATTTTTTTTAGGTTTTTTTTTCTATGAATGTCAATTAAATTTTATTTGTGAGGTAAAAAAGCTTTGAAACTTAATATAAGGATCCTAATATATTGTTACAATGACTCTTGAAAAATATTAAAAATCTGTAGTTTTTTTTATAAGCATTTAAAGTTCAAGTTTTAACAAAATACGTAAAAATCACGAAAATTTGCAAATTATTTTCAATTAGAAATTCATAAGAAATTTTCCTTTTGAATCTAAGGTTTGAAAAATTAATTAAAGGTTCTTCATAAATTTTCCCACCTTTTTCAAAAAAAAAATGTCTACTTAAAGTCAAATTAAATTTTAATGAGCGTTTGTTGTTCAAATTTTTACAACATTGGAAATTCACTCGATATCTCATGTAGCGAATTTCTTATTTTGCTGTAATTCAAAAACGAATAACTGAAGACACTTGAAATTTATATTATATGTTTATTTTATCAATTACTATACTTGATAAAATATTCAAAATGTTTTGTTTTGAGCTATTTACGGACATATTCTTTTTACAGTTTTTTTAGTTATTTTTCTATAAATGTCAATAAAATTGTTTTCATTGGGTCAAAAAGCTTGAAATAAATTTTCAAGGTTCCTAATATATTATTACAATAGGTAGTAGTTTAAAATATTAAAAATACATAGGCACAATTTTTTTTTATAAGCATTCAAATTTCAATTTTTGACAACATTTCTCAAATTTTAAATTGAAAAATATTTTTGTAGTTAAAAATTGATAACATTTTCAAATTTAATAGCTAAGGATTAAAAATTTAAAACAAGGTTCCACGTAAGTAGGATACTCTGTAACTAAAAAATCTCAAAAATATAAACACGCAGTTTTTTTTTTATAGCTATTTTATGATCAAATTTGGCCAAAATTACATATTGAGTAACGAAGAATCACGATTTTAGTTACATTGTTGTAATTTTATAATATTAATTCAACTTAAAAGCAACAATATTAATAATATGATATAACAATATAAATATAAAATAAAATATCCACACTGACAAACCGTCTCAGCTCAGAATCGTTTTTGTATACAATGATATTACCTATATAATTTAATTCAAATTTAACACCATCCATTATACAGTGACCCACCTGTACAAACTGCTGTACAAAAGAGCAACATCCACTTACCCGCACTTTTTATAAATTTTTAGATCAAAATTGATGATTATAGGAATTTTTTGTAAATTAATTTAAAGAATATTTTAACATTATCGTTTGTTTCCTATTTAGTAGGTAGGAAATTTTCAAACCAATTAAAACCATAATTATTATTGATCCCAAAACTAGGTAATAATTTTAATTAAATATTATGAAGTCCAAAAACACAGCAATCACTTGATTGCCGTTATCTTATCCATAACAATTCAAAACGGTAGTAGCTCCCTTAATTTAATCTACTTGATGTTTATTATGGAACACCAACATACATTTTGATTCAGTAAATTAAAATTATTATATATAATATATATATATATAAACGGAGCCAAACATGTATTTCAATTCATCAATTGAGAACGGCTGGGCCGATTTGGCTCAATTTTTTTTAATTGTTCATAATATTGCCAGAAGAAGGTTTTTAACAGGAATTTTTAGATTTACGATTGACAGTTTGGTTTTTAAATCGTTGCTATTGGTTATATGTGAAATAATTAGTGAAAATGAGTATTTATTATTCCTATTGGTTGCCAAAGATTAATCGGGCAGATCAGGTACAAGTATGCATATTAAATCGAATTTTTACACAATATATTATTATAGCCGCTCATCGGCGTTGTCCGCGATCCGACGTAGTCGGATTGCCTACCAGGGTGGGTGAGTTGCACTTACTGCAGCGAGTTACACACAAAATGAGTTGAATAATCACAATTTTTTTAAGAGTTGTCTATTTGTAATACATTATTCATAGTAAAAATATATTTTTATTATCAGTGTAATATAATAAAACATAATTTGTTATAATGTTGTATAAAGTTTAAAATAGTTAATACAATAATAGTGTTACGTACCCTATAAATATATCAATATATAGTGCACGTATTCAGTGGTGTGGCTAAGTAATTAAGTAGGCAATTACTATAAGACATCATGCCGAGGTCATTGCGTAGAGCGTAGTGAACAATTAAGCTATAAAAGTGTTGTCACACGTCTCTTCTTAGAAAAGTCTCTATACTATTGGGACAGGATACGGATCGACCAGAATAACAAATTATGCTACGAGACCCAAATTCTATCCTTGTGCGAACATTCGCTACCACTACGACCACCCACTCTTAAAGTATACGAGCATATATAAGGGAGCCCATGACAAGAGCTCATCAGACGGTTATAGACGGTTATAGACGGTTATAGACGGTTATAGACGGTTATAGAGAGCTAGAGACGGCTAGGGATAGACAAGACATTTGGAGGCCGGTCGTAACACCACTCACAGTCTTAGTCTATCAAGTTTCAGAGGCAGATCGTAACACCACTCACCACTCTCTCACGCTTTAATATTGTATTTTTGTATTAAATATATGTTAATAAACACACATTATATCTATATACATCACGTCTTCATTTCCTGAGTTGATATATATATCGACACGAGTTGGGACGCAACAATAGTCATATAATTTTATTTTATTAAGTGAATACTTATTAAATATTAAGGTAAGTAAAAATAAAGTAAATAAAATAAGGTTCTGAAATAAGTACATTGTTGGTTATACAATGTACATATATTCATATATTTAAGTACCTATCCACAGATAAGTACATTATAATAAAGACAGAAGATTTTATTCCGATGATTTTTTTATTAAAAATGTGATAATTTGAATATAAGGAAGAAAAATTACTTATATCCATTCCTGTAATTTAAGTAAGTCGTTACTCATTATTTGTCTTAAAAATATGTATCTAAACATGTTCAATATAATATTAGGTAAGTTGATATTAATACCTATACTGGGTATAAGTAGTTACTGTGACTTGTCAAACTAGACCTCCGCCTGAAAACGGAAATACCAAGACCATTGGGTGGAGGGGTTGCCCTTTTGTCACCCCAGATATGCCATGGGTCTTATTAATATTTCGATACATAAAGTTATAACTTATATTAGTCTATATTAAATATAATATAAAATATGTGATACAGTTATTGGATGGTATGATACACATTACATACCTAATGATAAATACATCTTATCAAGTCGCACAAAATTTTCAATCAAAATGTACCAATTATATTTGGAAGGGCTATACAATCCAGGAAAGTTATTTATAGGAATGACACGTAAATTGACAATTGCACACGCATATGGGTCATACCCTATGAGTGAAATTAAAATGAAAAATTAACTTTAGTTGGATAATTCAAATTAATAGAAAACAAATAATATATTCAATAAAATTGGATTTTTAAATGAAAAATAGCAATTAAAATTATTTTGTTGCAATTCAAAAGAGTTTTTTTGTTAGGATTTGAAACTTTTACATTATTTACAATTGCATTTCTAATGATTAATTTTTTGCCAACCCTTATAACTACCTATTTTTATTTGTACCTATTCATATCATACTATAGAAAATCGGTCTTGACTCATAATTTATTAACAATAAATAATTGGTTAATGAAATGCATAATGCTTATATATTTATGATTTAAAAATATAAGTTCTTGGTGAATTTCTTTCAAAGATTTATTGTTCACTTTGTTCATTACATTTTTTTAAAACCAGAATTCTTAATTAGGTCATAATTATCATTATCATTGTAAATTCAGACCTTACCTTGATAGTTACTTTTAGTTAGATTTACTATCTGAACTACTTACATGGACTCGAGTTTGGTAGATATTATATAGTTAACTATTAAGTTGGTCGGCGAAGTCCTACCCCCACCTCCACGTGGTGCCGACCGGAAACGGAACTCCGGTTCCGGCCAACGGGGGAGGCACAGAAGGCAAACTGTATAAAACCGAACACCGGCGGGCCAACAACAGCGACCAGAGAGGGCCAACATCGCCCTCCAACTACCGGAACACAGGCCGAAGGCTCGATGCGCGGACGACCGGGAACGTTAGACGGAGACCCAACGGCAAGTACACTGAGCTCCTTAGTATCATTTCCGAAACTGCCTCCCAGGGGCATTAGTAGGATGCCCGCTGACGGTTGGTGGACCGTCCGGGTGATCTTAACAGATCTGGGAAAAGGGTGCTCGTCGAACGCCGCAAGTCTCCGCCGACCGGCCACTCAACGCACCGAGCAACATGATCAAACGGACGGAGTAACCAGAAGGTAAACTGTGAAACCACCACCGGAGGGACGTCCGAAGCCACAACAACACGTGCCGAGGAACGAGACACGAGGCTGGCTGGCTTTCAAGCCGGGCCGGGAAAACACCGAACGTGGCCAAAGGACTGGCGGGCAACGAAGCCGGGTCTGGAGGCCAACAACAGCGACCAGAAAGGGCCAACATCGCCCTCCAACTACCTGAACACAGGCCGAAGGCTCGATGCGCGGACGACCGGGAACGTTAGACGGAGACCCAACGGCAAGTACACTGAGCTCCTTAGTACCATTTCCGAAACTGCCTCCCAGGGGCATTAGTAGGATGCCCGTTGACGGTTGGTGGACCGTCCGGGTGATCTTAACAGATCTGGGAAAAGGGTGCTCATCGAACGCCGCAAGTCTCCGCCGACCGGTCACTCAACGCACCGAGCAACACAACATGATCAAACGGACGGAGTAACCAGAAGGAAAACTGAGCAAACCACCACCGGAGGGACGTCCGAAGCCACAACAACATGGGCCGAGGAACGAGACACGAGGCTGGCTGGCTTTCAAGCCGGGCCGGGAAAACACCGAACGTGGCCAAAGGACTGGCGGGCAACGAAGCCGGGTCTGGAGGCCAAACAACGCGAAACTGGGCCATAAGCCACACCTGTTTTTCTAATTATATTCATGTAACTGTAATTTAATGTGCGCCCCATAAGGGACACAACATCGACGATATTAATAATATTTATGTAATGTGCTTATTATTCAATAAACGATGGCGGCGCCGCGGAAGTAATGCGAAAGCAGTCCCCGCGGCGTCGTCGGTTAAAACTGAAAAAAAAAAAAAAAAAAAAAGTTAACTATTAAGTATTTATTAACTATATATTATATATTCATGTACATATATCTATTACCAATGAGCTCCGTGTGCGAATATACCTAATCGATAATAAAACTGATTAATATTCAAAAATTGTACAATATCTTCTGCAGGTATGTGATATAAATTATATAATATATAGTATAGATATTTTATACACATATAAGTTCTGATAACAATAATAGTAAAATTAATCATTTGTAGTTATGATTAGATTCTATAGTGTGTGACAGCTTCAGTGGTATTTAATTCTATTTTGACCTGATTGGCTTCTGACCCTTTATTATAATGCTCTCCACTGAAGGTTGGTTACTTTTATTACGTGTGTATAGTACTTCGCCATCTAAGATGTGATTGCGCCCACCGTAACTAATACTAGAATGTTCGTTGTGCGTTGGTTATTGAACCGCCCAAGAGTGAAGTTTATTATCTACAATTATTAATATTAATGACGATCCGTACCACCAGTGCCTAGCATCTATATGGTAAGAAAATAATTCTAACTTTTGTATTATTTTTTCAACTAAGTTATTAATTACTTATTATGATGAAATTAACTAGTTAATTTATTAAATTAATCAGAACGTAAACTACCTAGTTAAGTCCAAAATTATAAGACAATGCTCTAAGAGCTTTAATATTTTACAAGTTTATGCCGTATGAAACTACATTTTAATAATATTATCTGTAGTGTTACCTCAGTTAATAAATTATATTTTAAAAATCCTTATAAGTCATAACTAAAAACTAAACAATGTAGTAAAAAATGCTTAAGTTTGATAATTTTTTAGACGAACGAAAGTAAACGTAAACTGCTAGACGGAGACATTAAAGACCTATGTCAAAATTCTTAACGGGACGTTACAGTGACATTTGTTGTCTCCGTTTTACAAGTGCGTAACATAACAAATTTCACGCTCAGCAGATCACATTTATTTCCGTTAAGTAGCATAAAATTCGCTATGTTACGTACTTGTAAGACAGAAACAACAAATGTCTTTGTAGGTATCATCCATTTAAGGGGCCTCGCTACTGCCGTCAATTTTAACTCAAAAGATGTCAAGTTTTTACAAAATTTAAGTTGGGTTACATTGTAAGATTTTGATTCGGATAAATATTTGAACTTTGCAGGAAATTGTGAACTGGAATTGAAAACTTTCAAGTATGAGTATTTTCATATTCAAATTCATATTCATATTAAAAACTGAAAGAGTTCTACAGCACATCGACAAAGTGCTCTCACATCTAAAGACATTTTCCTACTTAATTTAAATGTTTTTTCAGAATGTAAATCAGACAACGTTAACTAACTCAGTTTTTTTTGTTTAATGTTTGTACTGCGTTTGATTTTTTTAAAATTCTGCATTTTACCATATTGTTCCTAAATTATAATTAATAAGTTTATAACATTTAGTGATGATAACTGTACATACATTTATAAATTTAATGATATATTAATTATTATTATAATATTGTATAGTGTATACTTACATTGATTTCTTCAACATCTGAATTTTGTGCACTCATGTTTAACGATATTAGTGAACACTCGAACTGTTGCTGACTATCTTCTAACAAATAGTAGGTAGTTAACCAATATTTATATGAAGTCTAACAAAGAAAACTGTGATTAACTATAATCTAAATTATCCCTCGTTATAACTATACTTCTGACTTGTATATTAGGTATGTGAATAGGCGTAAACAACTTGTTGTTTCCACCTTTTGATCTCAGTTTCTTATTACTAAGCTTTTAATGTAAGTATATTAATACCTACATTATATTTTATCATAATTCATACGGACGGTATATCATTTATCATAAATTATACTGACTACACAATGTATTTATCATTAATCTATTTAAAAGTAATTATACTTTTGAGTTTACTAGAGAATTGATAATAAGATAATATATTTAACTTCATATAATATTTAATATAATATAATATCATAATAATATTAATATTATATAATCACATAATTTAAATTTTTTATGTATTATATATTTTAATCACATAATTTTAATTTTTTACTACAGTATGCAATATTGATAATTATATAGTATATTTTCTGATTTTCATAATACATTAATAGTATGTTCAGAGGATTAGTTATACACAACAAGTGGAGAGGTCGGTAAGCAAGAGCGTTTTATAAAGTGGTCAGTATATTTCATGTTGTAAATATTTTCTGTATGTTAATTAATTATACAATTTAAATGTAATAAATTATAATCATTTTATTCATTTTATTCATTTTTAGCAGTGATGATACCTGATGACGACCACTGTATTGCAATTAACAATATAACACCGACTACAATATGACACATTGCAAAATATTAGTTTGCTCATAGTGAACGTGCGGTATATGAATATTTTCGACAGACGCATTCAGCTTTTGTCGTGAGGGAAGAGTGATATTCATTTAATAGCTATATTGATGATATATTTTGTTAATTTGAATGCTCTAATTATTTTAACCAAACTCATTTTAGTTCAAATCTTATCAATTTACACTTTGATGCATTTCATATTATGTTCCAAGAAATAAATTTATTAATTTTTTTTTGTCAAAGACGAAGGTGTATCACGTGTCAAAAATATACTACTGTTTGCGATAACCAAAATTCATATTACGCTGAACCTAGTGAGGATTACATACAACAAGTGTATTCAATATTTAATTACGCAGCGGATTTACTACAATCATACAGTTATCAACAGTTCATACATAAGTAATTTATTATATTTAAATTTCGCACAGTTTTGTATTAATTATTAAGAATTTCAAAATTTAATCATATTAAAAAAATTGATCGATTAAACATAACTGGTGGGGATTTAGTAGAAGTTGAGAAATTTAAAAATAATCGCTCAAAAACTTTTTTTTTAAAAAACAACGAAAACATTATTGATTTATTATCGTTTTTAAATTCTACGTCTTCATTATTAAAATCAAAATTAAAAGAACTATGTTCCACATCGACCTATAAATTTAATTTATTTGTAGACTTAGTATATGAAAATTTAATTACGGGTGAAGTACGAGATGTTGCTTTTAAAACATCAAATGTTTTATGTTTTTTTACATCAAATTTTACAGTTCTTTTAAAAACATGTTTGATAAATTATTAAACGAACAAGAGTCATTTCTGTTGAAGGGATCTTCTTGGAGACAAATTAGTTTAGATGGTTTACAATTAAGAACGAATAAGGTTAATTTACTAGGTGGATCCTCATTCATAAAATTACCAAAAATAATTCATGATAAAAAAGCAATTATTAACGTTATGAATGATGATAATAATTGTTTTAAATATGCAATTTTATCAAAATTTAATGAAAAAAAAAATAAAAATCATTTTAGTATTAAATATTTTAATTTTTTAGAAAAAAAAAGTGGGCTTAATTTTAATTGTATTGATTATCCTACACCAATAAATCAAATAAAAAAATTTGAAAAAAATAATAACATATCAGTTAATGTTTATAGTTGTGATGATAAAAATCAAATTTACCCGCTTCATATAATAAATATCGAAAAATCCGATCATTACGATTTGTTTTATTTCACAAATGCAACAACAAGTCATTTTTGTTTTATAAATAATTTCTCACGACTGATCAGATCACAAAGAACAAAACATGTAAGTAAAATAATTATTTGCAAGCGATGTTTTACAACTTTTAACAATAAACCAAATAAAAATAAACCATGGGGCCTGCATGGTCTTGACAGTCATAAAATAATTTGTCAAAAACATAAACTTTGTAAGCCTGTAATGATTGATTCACATGATGATGAATTTATATATTTTAATAAATTTAATCAAGCTGACCGAATTCTGATTGTAATTTATGCTGATTTTGAATGCTTTTTAAAACCGATTAATAATATTATATCAGAAAATACTAAAAATACTCATTATCATAAACCCATGAGTTATGGATTATATGTTAAAATTGATTACAACATCGTTCCAAAAGAATTAATAAATAAATTTAAAATTCCTAGAAATCCTATAATTTATAGAGGTAAAAATGCATCAAAGCGTTTTATATCGACTATAATTAGTATTTCTACCAATATTTATCACCTTTATAATACTAATACATCAATGAATAAATTAACAAATAAGGAAGAAAGTCAATATATTAATTCATTAAAATATGAACTTTGTTTGAGATCATTTGATAATGAAACTGTATTAAAAGTTAGAGACCACTCGCATCTTACAGGGAAATATTTAAGGGCTTTATGTTTAAATTGTAATTTTTCGGCGCATAAACCTTCATTTGTACCAGTATATTTTCATAATTTATCGTATGACGGTCATTTTATTGTACGTACCTTAGGTTGTAATGATAATGACATATGAATTATTCCAAACTCAGGTGAAAATTATTTATCATTTAGTAAACAAATTAAAGATAAATTTTATGTAAAATTTGTAGACACGTTTATGTTCATGTCAGAATCACTCTCTAATTTAGCTACCAATTTAGCTGAAGATAAAACAAGATTTCGAGAAATTATCCATCACTTTTCATTAGAA
>JANEHU010004436.1:0-17157 GCA_027563435.1 Nasonovia ribisnigri
ATATATTAATTCATTAAAATGTGAACTTTGTTTGAGATCATTTGATAATGAAACTGTATTAAAAGTTAGAGACCACTCGCATCTTACAGGGAAATATTTAAGGGCTTTATGTTTAAATTGTAATTTTTCGGCGCATAAACCTTCATTTGTACCAGTATATTTCCATAATTTATCGTATGACGGTCATTTTATTGTACGTACCTTAGGTTGTAATGATAATGACATATGAATTATTCCAAACTCAGGTGAAAAATATTTATCATTTAGTAAACAAATTAAAGATAAATTTTATGTAAAATTTGTAGACACGTTTATGTTCATGTCAGAATCACTCTCTAATTTAGCTACCAATTTAGCTGAAGATAAAACAAGATTTCGAGAAATTATCCATCACTTTTCATTAGAAAACATTGATTTAGTTATTCGAAAAGGCGTATTTCCCTATGAGTATGTAGACAGTAACTTGAAACTAAAAGAAACAACATTACCACCTAGGATTAAATTTTATAATTCCTTAACAGATGACCATATTTCTAAAAAAGATTATATGCATGCATGTAATGTTTGGGAGAAATTTAACATAAAAACTCTAGGTGAGTATAGTGATTTATACTTATTAACTGACGTATTGATTCTGGCTGATGTATTTGAAAATTTTAGAGATATTTGTTTGAAAACTTTTAATTTAGATGCCTCTTATTATTTAACAGCACCTGGTTTGACGCAATGTTAAGTTATACAGGTGTACAACTCGAGAGCCAATTTACCAGATGTGAACGGAATTAATTACAACGAAAAAAAACCTCACATTTATTTAGCGTATTTTGATTGTGTTAATATCTACGGTAAATCAATGCTTGCAAGTTTACCATACAAAGATTTTGAATGGTATAACTATTTGACATTGGACGTTACTAGTATAGATGATGATGCGCCTATTGGATATATACTGGAAGTAGATGTGAATTACCCTGAAAAATTACATGACAATCATAGTGATTTACCCTTTTTACCACACAATAGTTGCCCACCTAATTCTAAGATTAATAAATTGCTTACAACATTAAATAATAAAAAAAATTACGTCGTTCACTATAGATTATTAAAACAAGCAATAAATAACGGATTAAAAGTTGTAAAAGTACATAAAATAATTAAGTTTGCTCAATCAAAATGGTTAGCCCCTATGTAGATAAATGTACAAGTATGAGGGTCTTAGCGAAAAACAAGTTTGAATATGAATTTTGGAAATTAATGGTAAGTAGTGTTTATGGAAAATGCATGGAGAATCCACGTAAAAGGCTAGATATTAAGTTAGTATCCAATGATCGAAAAGCTCATAGACTAATGAGAAAACCTAATTTTATTGATAGAACTATATATTCCAATGAACTTATGTCTTTACATTTTCAAAAAGAAAAAATTAAATTCGACAAACCTATATACGTAGGATTTTCTATTTTGGATATTTCGAAAACATATATTTATAATTTCCATTATGATGTAATGAAAAATAAATACGGAAAAAAAATATCACTATTATATACCAACACCGATTCATTAATATATCGCATTAAAACAAATAATTTTTTTGATGATTTAAATTTTGATTTATTGAATCATTTTGATACTTATAATTTTCCAATTGATCACATTTGTTATAGTGATAAACGTAAATACACCCCGGGGTTGTTTAAAGATGAACTTCAAAGTAAGATTATGACCGAATTTGGAACACTAAGACCTAAATTATACGCTTATACGGTAAGTGGTATTGAATACCACTCATTGAATGTATATTCAAAAACAATGAGAAAAATAGTATTGAGTGCAAATGATGATAAACGTATTATATTAAAAGGTGGTATTTGTACACTACCATATGGTCATTATAAATTAAAATAATCAAAAATAATTATAGTTATATTTTATTACAATCACATTTTATAATTATTAAATCATTCAATATTTTATATTTTGATCAATATAAAAAATATAAAAACATAATATGTAGTATATTATATCTAATATTTATGATCACAAATTGATATCGATTATCAACGTATTATGTAAGCTATCGAAACATTTTCATAAAACTAATGAGTTATTTTTATTTAATATTTATAAAAAATGATAATATTTTATTATTTGAATTAACCTGTAATTAATAAGTTATTGGATTTAAATTGTAAAAATTAAAAAGTAGTGTTAATTAATTTGGTTACAAAGCTTTTGATAAAACTATGTATACATTTTAATATTCTATCATTAACATTAACCATTGTGTATGATTAATTTCTGATTTATTATAGTGTACCTATCTAATTATATTGCGATGGACTTTGATCGATATTCATTATGATAAATTGTAAAGTAATATAATTTTTGGTACTGTAATTATTTAATAATTTTAAAATAGATATACACGTGTGTTCTATTATGTAAAAATGTTTATAATTTATTGATTTATTATATATAATCCTTGTATTAATTGTTTTACTTATATTAATTTATTTAAAAATATATTATCTGTCAAATATTAATATGCTATTATTGTTGTCGCTATTCTATATTGTAAATTGTCAGTACAAACATTAAATAAAAATAAATTAATTAATAATTAAATAATATATATGATAATGATTCATTTTATATTTTATGTTGTTTTTTTTTTTAACCTGGTATAACTAAATCATTTGAATTGATGTAGTTCTTAACTTATTGTGTATAGGGTAGCTTTTTTTTTTATCAAACCATAGTAAAAAAACTGAAATAATATTTCAAGAAATGATTACAAATTATAAAATTAAAAATTTTTCTTTATTGATACAAATTAATTCTAAATTATAATTACACAAGTTTTCTTACTTCTATAGTAAAAGGCACATATTCTACAATTCTATCATGAATTAATAAACAATAAGCAGTTACACCTGTAAGGGATTCTGAAGCTTCAATTTCTAATTGAACATCTACTGCCGAGGCTGTGGCTGAATCGTTCTGTTTTGATGTATCGATAACTATAATATATATTATATATGACGACCAAAAATAAATGTTTAACACTAAATGAAAAATTAAACTAATTGAGTCAAGTTAAAAAGATAAATTAACAGTAAAACAAATTTGTGAACTTTTCAAATGTGGAAAAAGTCAAGTGTATAATATATTAAAGCAAAAAAATGAAATAAAAGAACAATGGATGAATGGTATGCAATAAGCTTAACTATAAAAATGTAAAATTCAAAATTCTATATATATATGAAGATGGTTGTTGAATGATCCTTGAGCTATATTACACATTACTTTTATAGAATTAATTGTGTTTAAATTTACAGCTTTTTCCGATCGACGAATTTCAAACTCTGGTTTATATTCTCGTTTTTCAAAACCTAATACAGGTGCTATACTATGTAAAATCTCAAAGTGTAGTATCCCATTACATTTTATATTTGATCTGAAATCATTAGGATCAACCGAAATGTCAAATGTTAACTCGGTATTGAATTTTTTATTATAGTAATCTATTTGTTCAATAACTCGATTCTTAATATCTTCAATTTCATAACATACCTCTTACAGTTTAATATAACACATCACAAAATTTTTTTTTTTATTATTATTATCGTCAACTACTTCTATAGCGAATTTATTATTATTTTTGTTAATATTCGGAAATAAATTAAATGTCTGCAAGCATAACAAAGCTATTTCCGAGTCCTCATAAAGGTTTATAGATGGAAAATAATTTGTAGATAATGTAGTAGTATTCCCTGTCAAACTTAATGTAACAGATTCATACATTGTAAAAATTCAAGACATAAATGACCACAGTTAAATGTATTGAAATCTTGATAGTTAGAATAGTTATATACTATTTTAAACTCATGAAAATAATGTTGCAATTCAATTGGTGGAGGTAAATCCCCAAAGCTATCAAAATATACAACGTTATCTTCATTTTTATGGAACGCTACCCAATGACTTCCATCACCTGAAGATATGTCTAAGTTTAATATACCACATTCAATTGCATGTGGTTTCTTAGGTAAGTTATCACGCGAGAAGACACCACGGAAATGATTGATTTCTAACATTGTAACATATTTTATAATATCTTGGGATGAAAGTGGTCTGTCAGGTATGAGGTAGCGTGATCATCAGTTTTTTTTTTGATTCCTTATTGTTTAAATATAGGCCGTTACCTTTTTTTCTTTTTGAATTTTGTATTGCATTATACACACTGCTACCACCAGACATCAAACTACCAAGTGCTGACAATCCTGCAAATATAGGTATTAAGGGAATTACACCACCTGTCTGTCTTGGTGATGAAATCATTCTTTTACCACCATTCTTTTTCTTTATAGATCTTTTTTTTCTCGCTGCTAGTATACCATTTCTTTTTTTAGTATGTTTCCGTTTACCTTTACAACCCATACCTATTTTTCTTTTAGCTTTCATTGCGCTTGTTACTGCATATGCAACTAATTTCTCTTTTCTAGGAATATTTTTTGTTTTAAATCTTTCCCAAGCTCGATTTTCTAGCACTATCGTTTAAATTTGAACTCGATGCATATGCAATATCGTGATCTCTACAAGCAGTATCCAATGGGTTTATTCCTTTGTCACCGCGATCTAGTCTCTTTTTTAATTTTGTACCAGGACCACAATACTGATAACCTGAAATATGTGCTTCAAACGGAAGACTATTTATAAGGGAGTTTAGAAATCCTTTACCAGTCTTGTTCGATTTGTACATACGTGTTGAACGCGCCATCTATAACTGATTATAAATTGAAATTTTTAGAGTATTTATAAGAAAAAATGGATTTGATTGAGCAGAAAGATAAATTAGATATAATAAATGTAGATGTTCAGTTAGTAAAAAAAACATCGAGACATGGTTCGTTATTACCTGATACTTTACGTGCTATATTAGTTGGTCCCAGTAGTTCAGGAAAAACAAATATAATGTATAATCTCATCACTCACGAAAACGGGTTAAAATTTGAAAATATTTATTTATACTCTAAAACCTCTAATCAAGAAAAATATGTTTTATTAAAAAAAATAATAGATGATATACAAGGTGCTAATCTTTTCATATTTACAAGCGCTGATAAAGTCATAAAACCCAACTTGACTAAGAAAAATTAAATTATAATTTTTGATGATGTAATATGCGGTCCACAATCTGTAATCAGAGATTACTTCAGCATCGGCAGGCGTTCAGGTGCTAGCTCTGTATTTTATTTAGCGCAAACATATTCTAAAATATCAAAACAGTTAGTAAGAGACAATTCAAACTTCCTAATAATATTGAAACAAGATGATACAAATTTACGTCATATATTCAATGATCATTCGTCTGCAGATATGGATTTTTCGGACTTTCGGAAAATTTCACATTTATGTTGGAATCATAGTGATTACGGTTTTATGGTTATCGATAAAACTCGAGAAATGAATGAAGGAAGGTATAGATGTGGATTTCATACGTTTATTAAAATAAATTAGTATTGTATAATATGAACAATATAAAAAATATTTTTATAATATATATATATACCATGTCACTTATATTATCTACATAATGTTAACAGTAGTCGTACGATACAGTTATATTAAGTTTATTATTCACAATGAATACCGAAAAAGCTTTGTTACAAAACTTAATAGCATCAAAAAAAAATATTAAACGCAAAATAATGGAAATGAAACGTGGTGTTATCGATTCCGACAATTATTTTCGTGAAGCATTTAAACCAATAATTGGACCATTGAGTACACATACGGAAAAAAATGCAATATGTAACACACAGTTGACTGAACAAAAAAATAAATCCGAAATCTCATACACTAGTGAAGAAGATGATAATGATGAATTAAATTCACCATTTGAAAATTTTTTAAATAACTGTCCTAAATCAACACGTTATGATAAATCCTATGGTATGCATTATGATAAAGGTAGTGATTCATATAAAATAGGAAAACATACTGTAACTTTTAGTCACGGTAATTTACTGTTGCTTAATAAATACTATCAATTTACACCAGGATTATGGTCTTTATTATGTGAGAAGGAACCAAAAAATACAACTATACCAGATATAGAATCTTATTTCAATATTTTGAAAACTACTGGTGTCCATTTAAAAGCAGATGGGAAGCCTAAAACCTTGAGATATCATAAATGGATGACCGTTGTAAAACCACTGTATGATCGAATGAAAATTGAGGAAAAACGATTTAACGAAGAAATAGCTAAAATTAATGAGACTGCAACTCCTCGAATTAACTTATCATCATTTAGCAATACGTTATCTTCTACCCCTTCTAGCAAATCTAGTGCTAAACGTAGAAAAATATCGAAAGAAAATGAATCATTTGATTTTAATCAAACAGCAAACAGTTCTTCGTCTACAGATCACATGACTTCAAATATGATTAATTTTACTTCATCACCCGAGTCTAAGATAGGTAATGGTTTATATAAAGATGTATTGGCACAAACACAATTAGTTTATTATGACGATCCGAATGAACTAGTAACTAGATTAAATCTTTTAATATCATCTCAAAGTGCTGGTAATACAGGTGTTAATAATGAAATCATATCTATTTTAGAAGAATTACGTGAGAGAAATATTATTGTTAAATGACTACATTGGTAAATATAGCTAATGAGCTACATCGACCAGCGAGAAAAATATTTCGTAGACGTAGTGTAATAACTCGATTTAAAGACGACCTTTGGCAAGCTGATTTAATGGATATGCAATCTCATTCTAAACAAAATCATGGATTTAGATATATACTAATTGTTATAGATACGTATAGTAAGTATGTATGGGTGGAAAAACTAAAAAATAAATCAAGTGAAGATTGTACAAAAGCCATGTCTAATATACTGAAAAAAGCTAATCCAAAATTGTTGCAAACAGATAATGGTACAGAGTTTTATAATATTCAATTTCAAGAGTTAATGAAAAAATATAAAATTAAACATTATAGTTCATACAGTGTTATCAAGTGTTCAATTGTTGAACGCGTTATACAATCTCTTAAAAATAATATATATAGACATTTCACTTCAACGGGTACATGGAATTGGAATAATACAATATCAAAGATCATACAAAACTATAATAATACAAAACATAGATCAATTAAATGTACGCCTAATGAAGCTCGAATGGATGCAAACAAAGTTAAATTTAATACATATATAAATAACCGAACATTAAACAAACCAAAATTTAAAATTAATGACTTTGTAAGAATATCAAAATATAAACATATATTTAGTAAAGGATATACACCAAATTGGACAACTGAAATATTTAAAGTTTCAAAAATTCTACAGACGAATCCAGTAACTTATGAGCTAAAAGATGGATCAGGCAATATAATTTTAGGTGGATTTTATGAACAGGAAATTAAATTAACTGATTTTCCAGACACATTTCTCGTTGAACGTATTATAAAAAAAGTTGGGAATAATATGTTTGTTAAATGGTTAGGTTTTGATTCATGTAAAAATTCATGGATATCATCATCAGATATATTAAAATAAAAATTTAGTATGTATAATATGTAATACTTTTTAAAATAAAAAAAATATTTAATATATAAATAATATCTTTTTATTTTAGTAAAAATTTTCCCGGGATCGTCACTAACACCTCAAGGGGAAAAGTCGTGGATGAACGTTTTTATATTTCCCCGTAACTAATAAAAACTTGGATAGAAAGCGCCCACACAACTCATTGCTCAAGGGCAAGAGTCGTGGATAAACGATTTTAAATCTCCCTGTAAATGTAAAAACTTGGATAGAATATACTTATACTACCTACTATAGTGTAAACATTGCTTTGCGATGTTTGCTGGTCGAAAATCTCGTGCACTAACCTGACCCCGCTGGGCTGGCGCACATCCGAGTTTTTCGCCAGATTTGCGTTATTACGTATACAGTAAATATTTTCGAGTAAGCGGAAAAACTGATTTTGAGTGTGCAATCTCCCTGTAATTTTAAAATACGGTAAATATATTGTGTAAGCGGAGAATTCGTGGACAAAAAATGTGAAATCTCCCCATAAAATGACGAACAGTAAAATATTTTGTGTGATGGACAAACAGGTGGACAATGAGTGTGTAATCTTCCCATGATTTGTGTTAGGTACGGTAAAATCGGCGTGCTCGAGGGAGACATTCCCGCTTGAACGTTGTGAAATTACCATAGTGAAAAAAAAACATAGGTACTGTGAACATACAAATATATACTACCTACTATAGTCTCATATAATAAATAATAACATGTATTACATGTGAGTTGATTGGTATATATCATATGACATATTGAATATTGATAAAACTTAGCTCAGGTCGGCGATGGATGTCACAGAAACTTTCGAATAATTCAACAGATATTTAACTATAATATTTCAAAATACTGCAGTTTTCAGGTGAGTTAATAAGTTAATTAATACAAATACTGCTACAGATACCTATAAATGAGTTAAGTTATTATTAGGTATATGACATAATTTTGATATTACTTATGATATAGGTAGGTTTGTGACTATGGAAGCAAATTAATTAATTGATACTGGATTTTATTATCTACATTTGTCAAGCAACACACCTAAATTCTTTATGGTAGACTCGATTATGTGGTTCTTTTATACTTCAATAAGACTGTTAAAAGATAATGATAATTGATAATATATTTACACATGTATTTAATGCAGAACCATACATAATTCTATACCTGTTATACATAAATATTATATTGGTATATTTATATATAATATGGTGGGTTGTTTAAATTGGTTTTCATATACCTATCATATTTGATCAAGCATAACAAGTACATGATATAGTAACAATTACATGTACGCATGTACATTATGTATGTAACGGTTAGTTGGTATATGTACTGATTTATATTAATATATACAGTGTGATCACGATTTATGGTAACACTAAATATCTCAGGTGCATGACCTTGTATTGAACTGGGGTTTTCGGGAAGTGATAGGGAGCACTTAAATACATATTTTCAGACCAGTTTCAAATTTTTAGCTCACTCGGTACGCGCATGCGCAATACAACTTACTTTTTTTTAAATGGCAACCCCAGTTTTTTTCTGCAGATTCAGGTAGAGTATTTTTTTTTAAGCATTTTTTGTATCAACAGTTTTTTTCTATTTTCAAAACTGACCAAGTTAGAGTAAGTCAAAATTTAGATTTATGCATAATTCGTATTTAATGAAATTTTTATTTATAACCACTGGAAATAATAAAATAAGTGCCAAATAAATGTTTAATTTACTTTATCTGTTACTAAGTCATAATCATTTACGTATATTTTTATGGCATACTTTGGAGATAAACTCTAAACGTGAAATTTCTCCTCGTATATATTTATCTTTTTGATTAAGTATAAATTGATATTTAGAAATAGTTTTTGTCTGTCTGCGTTGTGTTGTATGACTGCTTCTAATTTTAATGTATGTTTCGGTCTGAATATCTTTCAAAACTTTCACGAATAAATGGAGATTTGGATGATGATGATAAAAACTACTATTAAATCTTGAATGAAATGATTCACATGCATTTGTAGTATCATTCGAAGACCACAATTTTGGAGGAAATAATGAAAACAAAAAAATATAATTTTCAGATAAATAGTCGCAATATTGTTGGACTTTATCGTCAGATGGCATATTTTCTAACAAATCAAATACAAAGCAATCTTCAATATCCTTAGCGTCTTGCAATAATGGTAAACCGAATGTGAGAACTAAAAATTTTCCAATTTCAGATTCACCATTATTGTAATCATTCGTTAGGCCTAATTGCTGGATTTTTCTGTACCAATTTTGGCACAAATGAAAATTACAACCATGAATTTGCACTGTTGGCCAAATATTTTTAATTGCATTATGAATAGCAATTTCAAAGTCCACCACAAATGTAACTGGTTGAAACCGTAAATTATTTTCCAAACAAATTTCGATAGTTTTTAAAAATAATGTAGGTACTGTATGTATGGCTATTTTTGTCAGGAAGCAAAGCAAAGACTAATGGTATATAATTTTGATTCTTAAAACCATGAATAGTGAATAACTGCAAAAAATATTTTGTACAATAATTGAAAGTACCGTCTAAAAAAATTTTTTCGTTTGAACAAAGAAATTTTAAATTTTCTATACAAGAAAATATAATAATATGGCTATCTTGATCATTTAATAAAACAAATTGTTCAGAACGGTTTGTTTGTATATCCATTACATTTAAAGTATCGTGAACTTCTTCAGTACTTTTAGGCAAAGGTGGCAAAATAGATTTACGTGCATTATACACATTTCGTCTAATATAATTGAGATCAGTTGTATTTAAATTATTTTCGTTATTAAAATTTTTGATTTCAGTTAAAATAAACTTGGAAGGTTTTTCTACAATATTGTCTTCACTTACTTTCCTTTTCAGTGAATTATTGACTTCTTGGCGATTTAATGTAGTATCATCATCATGATTGTGAATTAGAACTACATGTTTTTCAATAACTTCATCCTCTGTATTATTTGTGTAAATTTTACTTTGACACTTATTATTAATACAACGCCAAGTTTTTTGGCCACTTTTTGCAGTATAATGTAAAAAAAATTTATATTTATCAACTATTAATAACTTTTTACCATTCTGACTATACATGAATTCCATCGCAATTTGTAATAATGTACGAAAGACGCAAAAGATTCACTAGACTAAACTCAAACAATACACAGTTGACAGTTATATAGTTACGAGTGGACTACGATATCGGCAATAAACGCAAAATTTGTTCGGAAATTTCCGATACGAACGAGATTATCATGTTTTATCGTTATTCGACAATATTCGATGCCATATCGCTGATCTATTTATAACATTTTGTATTGCAAGTGTCGATATGAACGTATAGTATAGTATATAATATGGACATAATCTAACCTTCGAGAATCATCATACAGCGTATAAACAAGCTCTATTCAAGCGTTTGTTTATTAAATAATATATATTTATTATTTTCAAGTTATGATAATTTTGAGCTTTTCAACTTCAAAATTGTGAATTTAAGTAATATTACCCTATTTGTTAAAGGGAAAAATTTCTATGTAGGAGATTACAATATCTTTGATTTTCAGGTAAAAATTTTAAAAGGTTATTATTAGTGTAGGAGTTTACATTTAATGATGATTCAGGTAAAAAGGTTATTCTTGTAGGAGTTTACATTTGGCCGTTGTTTTACTTAAATCAACTTCTTTAATAATTACTCAAGAACCCCTATTCGAACTGGATTCGGATCATTTGCCAGTAAAAATATTGATTGGTGCATCACTAATACAATCTGAACCAACTCGCAAACTAATAAACGGGAAACCAGACTGGGATAAATTCAAACGATACGTTTCAGATAATATAACAATTCCCAAGAATATCTCCAATACATTATTGGCTGATGTAGCAATCTCTCACCTTCATGAAACAATCTCCTATGCGGCAGAACAGTGTACAATACCCTCAAAACCCACTTTGGGTCAAAATTACAACTCAAAAATTACCCCATCAATACAAGGTTATAAAAACAAACACCATATAAGAAAACAATGGCAACTTCATAGAAGACCAGAAGATCGCAAGAAGCTAAATTTCCTTAACAAAAACGTTAAACTACTACTCGAAGAACATAGAATAAATTCATATCAAAAATATTTATCATCAATACATCCCGCTGATTCAAATCTTTGGTTAGCGACCAAAAGATTAATCAAGCCCAATGACAACAAAATCCCGCCTCTAAAATCGGGAAACAACTTTATAAATACAGTATATGAAAAATGCAATTTGTTTGCTACCACTTTAGAAAATACGTTCACACTTAACGACTTAAATGATAGTGCAACTATTAATTTGGTGTCTCAGAAACTAAGTGAGCCTGAAATTTTACCGCAAAACAATTTTCCATACACTAACCCAACAGAAATTTCAGAAATAATAAAGAAATTACCAAACCGTAAATCACCCGGTCATGACCTAATTACCAACTCTATATTAAAAAAACTACCCCATAAAGCAGTTCTATTTATGACAGCGCTATTCAATGCCCTGTTAAAATTGAGCTACTTTCCCACTAATTGGAAATTGGCCACTATAATTATGATTAAAAAACCTGGCAAAGATAATACTGATCCAAACAATTACAGGCCCATCAGCTTACTATCGTCTGTTTCAAAAATCTTCGAAAAAATGATTCACACCAGACTTATTAGTCATTTAAATGCAACTGATGCAATTCCTCACTGCCAATTTGGTTTTAAACCATATCACTCCACAACTCAGCAACTACTACGTATTACAGAGCACATTAGCAACGGATTCGAAAAAAAAGAATATACTGGAGCGGCCTTTCTTGACATAGCTAAAGCGTTCGACAAGGTCTGGCATGACGAACTACTTTATAAATTAAAATGTCTTAACACACCCACTGTAATCTTCAACATCATCAAATCTTTTCTCCACTCTCGTAGTTTTACCGTTCAAATAGATGGCACAAACTCAGACGTCAAACCAATTATTGCAGGAGTTCCACAAGGCTCAAAAATATCTCCAATACTTTTTAAGTTTTAACCTTTACATATCAGATTTTCCTACAACAACGAACACGGAAATAGCCTTATATGCGGACGATAGTGTCATTTATTCTAGTTCCGATAAAATTGAAAATGTAATAGTAAATATCCAAACTCATCTTGACGTAATACAAATATGGGCGCAAAAATGGAAAATCGTTCTTAATCCGACCAAAAGCACAGCAGTCATTTTCTCACTTCGCAGACCCACTAATTATAATTTATTAAAAATCAACGGACACAATATACCATGGTCACAAAACATTAAATATCTTGGAGTAATTCTGGACAAAAAACTTACCTGGAACCCACATATATCCTCTAAAGTGCAACAAGGATACCAACGTTTAAAAATGTTATACCCATTAATAAATCGGCAAACATCACTGAGCTGGAAGTGCTCAATACTACTATACAAACAAATCATTCGTCCTCTATTACTATACGCTGTCCAGGTCTGGGGTCAATGTGCGCCTACCCACATAAATAAAATACAAGTTCTACAAACCAAAGTCCTTCGCGTGATCTCAAATGCCCCTTGGTTTGTGCGAAACGATGCCCTGCACACCGACTTCAATTTACCAATTATTAAGAACTACATTAAGGACCTATCGGCAAGATTCTTCTGTCATCTACACAAAGCAAGCGATCCACAGCATTACAGGTTAAATGTCAGCCCCATCAATCGAAGACTAAAACATGGTCGTCCCCATGATGTCCTAAAGTAGCTTATCCTCAACCTAGTTATTTATTACATTATATTATGTTAATACCTTTTTTTATAATTTGCCAAAACCTAGTTAATTATTACATTATATTATGTTAATACCTTTTTTATAAATTGCCAAAAATCGTACTTTATATAACTAAGTTTAAATGATTTTGTTAGGAAAACTTTATAAATGAAAAAAAAAAAAAAAATTGATACTAAATTCATAATGATGAATTCATAGTGATGTATCCATTAAGATACAAAAATAAAATATCGTTTATGAGGAAGTGTATCATAAAAGACATAAAATTCAAAACAGCTTCTATGAGGAGACGTAGTATCTTTAAAGATACACTTTTCCACTCCAAATATCTCAAAAACTATATCTAAAAAAAAGTGAAAAATAAAGTCTACGGGATTTAACAATTAAAAATAGCGATAATTAGGATTTTTGGTGCAACATTTTTGTTTATGGCAAGTTAAGGTTTGACATAATTATAAAAGCTATTGTTTGATTATCTTGATTACAAAAAAGATGGACACTATTAGATTTTCTATGTTCAATAAAAAAATTATTCATTAGGTAAAAAGGCTTGAAAATCGAATAAAAGTATACATATAGTCTTTTATATTTTGTAAGTATATTATTATGTATTCCCGTAATGGCTAGGTTAAGAATAAATCTTCTTGTTGTTGGATCTATATATATTCTATTATATTTTGTAAGTATAAACAAACCCAATTAAAAATAATTTATAAGTCACAAAAAAAAAATATTAAAATCATTGAATATTGTTATTAAACGTACAAGTAATTTAAATGAAATTGGGCCGCGGAAAAAAAGCAAAAATTATATTTACGTAATTACGCAATATACTAAAATCTCATATGTAATTTCGTACAAATTTTAAACATAAAATAAGTATAAACAAATAATGTGTGTTTATATTTTGTAAGTATAAACGAACCCAATTTAAAATAATTTTTATAACTCGTAAGAAATTATCTAATTTCCAGAATTTTATAATGTAGTTAAGTATAGCAATATATTAATCTAAACATATTTTTGACTCCGGGAGGCAACTATAGAATGCTACCATTATAATATAATAGTTGGATATAAAATATTTGTAGCTTTCGTCTTTGCCCATTATGGAATAAAATCATCAGGAAAGTTTTCGATGAATAATTTATCAAGTAAATAAATGTAATGTGTCTTCAGTTGTGCTTTGTACCCAATTAAAAATTTTGTATGTTATTTTTTGAATAATATTTGCGTTAATGCATTCATTCATGCGTAGTTTGTGTAAAGCCTTGAAAAGTTTTTCAAATGTATAGCTATGAGAAAATGTTGAAAAGTTGTAAATTAATTTTTCTATTAGAATTGCATTAAAGTTTTTCATTTCATAGATAAGATTAAACATTTCAATGGAAGATTTAACATAAGTTTTTCTACCTAAAAACAGTAAAATATAATAGTATACATAAACGAAACATAAATTATTTTTATAATATATTTATATTATTATTACTTATTATTAATACAGTAGACGGTAAGTTGAATCAATATTAAATAACTATGACAAAATAACTAATATCGTTATTCTTGGTTATCTCATATGTAATTTCGTACAAATTTTAAACATAAAATAAGTATAAACAAATAATGTGTGTTTATATTTTTAAGTTTTTTCGGTTACAGAATAACCTACTTAAGTGGCACCTTGTTTTTTAATTTAAATCTTTAGCTATACAATTTAAACATTTTATAAATTTTCAACTACAAAATTGTTTTTAAATTTTATGTTTGATAAATGTTGTCAAACATCGAACTTAAAATACTTATAAAAAAAATTTGTGTCTATGTTTTATTACAACTTTGCAACTACTGTTGAAAAATGATATCAGGAGCCTCGTACTAAATCTTCAAGCTTTTTTACACAACGAATAACGTTTCATTGATATTTATAGAAAAAAATTGTAAACTGAATATGTCTGAAAACAGCTCAAAACGAGTCAAAATATTTTCAATTTTTTTAATGTAGGAACTGATAAAATAAACACATGATACCAATTTCAAGTATCTAAAGTTAAGATTATTGAAATATAGCCAAATAAGAAAATAACTTCATGAAAAATCGAATGAATATCAAATCTTCGAAAAATTTGAACTTCAAACGTTCATAAAAATTTAGTTTGACTCTCAGGTAGACATTTTTATTTTTTAAAAGGTAAAAACTCATGAGGTATTTTGAATGATGTTTCCAAATCGAAAAGTTGGAAGAAATATTTTAATGAATTTCTAATTCGAATTAATTTGCTCATTTTCCTGATTTTTGCATATTTGTCAAAAATCGAAATTAAAATGTTTACGATAAAAATTGTGATTTTATAAATAATATTTTTACAATATATCAGGAGCCTTGTATTAAATTTCCAAGCGTTATTACCCAATATATTAAAATGTATTAAAATACATAAAAAAAAAAAAAAAACTGAAAATGTCCGTGAACAGTTTAATAAATCAAAAGACAATTAAATTTATATCGTGTATAAAAAAATTCTAACTTTAATGAACGTGTGAAATGGTGAACTGCTGGTATATACATAGTGCGGATTACACGTACATTTCGTATGTATTATATCTCGAGAATGGCATTTTGGTAGCCAAAGTTATGACAAAGAACTTTACTGTAAAAAAAACAGAAAGTAAAAATGTAATTTCACTGTCTCGTGGGTAAAAAAAAAAACGTTTTTCATTGTTGTATTGCGTTATTGCGTTTATAAGGAATTTTTGAGGTTTGCAATTTATCGGTTTTAGAACAATCAAATCCGGGACAACTTAACTGGTCAAAAAATATTAAATAGACATTTGAAACTATGTTTGTGTAAATAATGCAGGTGATGAAAAGAAGTAATCCAGCTCCAATGCCGCAACGGCCGGGTATACCGCGAAGGCCACCACCGTTGCCTCCTCGCCCACCACCGCGGCCAACACCACAACCACCACCAGCACCGCCACCATCGCCAGCACCTTCAGAATGGTTGAATAAAAAGAAAAAATAAATAAACAAAATAACTTATCCAATGCAAACTTGTTTATTTTTTTGTGTCAAAAAAAGTTTTTGTACATATAATATATTTTGTTGAATGAGGATTATAATATGGATCAACAAAAAGATGAAATAGTCCGTAATCAATATGCTTATCTTCCAATAATTTATTTTACTATTTAACAAAATGTCATTAGGTTCCCTCTAATAATATTATATTATTCATAAATTATATTTGAATCAAACGATAGTTAAATAATGATTTATGACTTCGGGAGGCAATTTAGAATGCTTCCAAACCTAACCTAAATAATCGGAAAGCCAGGAAAATTGTCTATCCGACGATATCTTTCAAAAACAGTCGGCTTCTTAAGTTTTATTAAATAGTTTACCAAAACCCAGGTGACTATTGTCCGTAAGCACAGTCAATGGGTACCCGCGCATGCGAGTCACTATCAATTCGAACCGTTTGAACTCGGGACTCTCATTTGCGTTTTGTTCCATCGCATTGACAACTAGGAAGAAAAAGTCTTCTTGTTGTTGGATCTATATATTATATTCTATTATATTTTGTAAGTATAAACAAACCCAATTAAAAATAATTTATAAGTCGCAAAAAAAAAAATACTAAAATCATTGAATATTGTTATTAAACGTACAAGTAATTTAAATTAACTTGGGCCGCAGAAAAAAAGCAAAAATTATATTTA
>JANEHU010004437.1:0-58885 GCA_027563435.1 Nasonovia ribisnigri
ATGCATGATATATTTGAAGGAGTTGCTGTTTATAATATGTGTCATTTAATCACTAATTTTATTAGATTAAAGTATTTTACATTAGAAACATTAAATATCAGAAAAAAAAGTTTCAATTATGGCGAATCTGAAATAGGCAATATGTCTCCTTCTCTGAAGTTTATTAAATCAAACCAGTTAAAAATTAAGATGTCTTCTAGAGAAATGCAGTCTTTTGTACACTTCTTTCCGCTTTTGGTAGGACATTTAGTTCCAGAAAATGATCAATATTGGTTATTTTTTATTAATTTTGTTGAGCTAATTGACTTATTGTTACTATCCAAGTTTAATGATTCAGATCTTTTAAAATTAAACGCATGTATTGCATATCATAATTATAAATATGTAGAACTATTTAATGATACATTAAAGCCAAAGCACCATTTACTAACCCATTACTGTAATATTATAAGAAAATCTGGACCATTAAAATTTTTGTGGTCTTATCGATTTGAATCAAAACATAAACAACTTAAATCTTACTGTAAGAATATAACTTCACGAATAAATATTCCAGTTTCTTTATCAATTAAATATTCAATTAATTTTACTGAACTAATTTTAAATTTTAAAACAATAAAATGGTATCCTCTGAGTGCTGAAACTCCAGTTTCTTCTTCTAAATATTTTTCTAAAATTGAACTTTTATTTTCATCAACTGATTTAATTTCACTCAATAACTATACCTGCTATAGTTCAATTTCTTATTGTAATACCATTTACAAAACTAATTATATCCTTTCATCTTTTACACAAAATCATACTTTATTAGCTTATAAATTAAAAGAAGTTATATGTTTAAACGATAATATTTTTTTTCTATGTGAAACGATAAATATTGTTTCACACAAAAAACATTTCATGAGTTATGTTGTCAGACAATGTTTACCACAAATTTATGTTTTAAAAAGTATTAAGGAATTTATGGGACCTCCTATTCATTTGTATGAATTGCCTACAAAGGAAACAGTTATTCGATTAAAACATTTTTTCTAAGATACTGGGGTTTAATTTTGAATGTTGTATAATAGTAAAGTATAAGTGTAAATAAATATAACAAATTAATATCATTATTATCAATAATGAAATTGTATATATTATGATATTAATAAACTGTATGTACCTACATTTTTTGATTGTAATTTTTATATAATATATTGTAAGTGAAAATAATGTACCTAAAAATTATATAATATCATATAAGATTATTTATTAGTTTTATATAAAACAAATAATATATTATGTGTTTTGTAATAAAATCATTATAACAATACGTAACTATAATATAATGTTTACAGGTTAAATACCTACTAATAACTGTTTTTAATAACTTGTTTTTTATTCTGTAAATCAGTTTGTATTATTTGTATTGTTCAGTTGTACTATCTTATTTATTATTTAATAAACATTTCATTTCTATATTATATTAAGCTGTATTTATTTATTTTGGATTTAAATATTATTTTCATGATTAATGAAAACACCCGCATTATTCTAACAAAAAAATATTATTAATTTTAACACATGTTTCATCAATTTAAAGAAAGGTATAAATAAAATGCTTTTCAATTATGACAATATTTGTGAACTGATTTAAAGGAAATTACTCATAAAATGTATGAGGAATTGATTAGATATGAAGAATAATACTCCTTTAGTTTAAAGTAAATATTTTAAAAACAAGAAAAGCACTAGGACTGTATTAATGATACAACTTTCATTATTTTAAAGCAATTTATCTTATAATTAAGGAATCACTTTTTTAAATTTAATAACACCATATCATTAATTTTATTCAATCATTTCTATAATTCTATTAAAATAGAAATACAATTAATGTCATTTTGATTTAATTTAATGAAATTGTAAATCATTGGCCTAATGAAAAGTTGGTACTTATTTTAATGAATAAATATCATAGGCTCGAAATCATGTCCAATTTTCTTTAATTTAATATACATTTTTACTTAAATATAGGAAATATTTCTCTGAGTACATATTTGCTATTTATTGATGCATTTACGTATATGATTTGTTTTAATTGCCATTGTTTGTGTGAAATGCGCATAAATATAATTTCAAAAAATAATTTAATAAGAAACCACTGTGTGTAAAAATGTGTAAATGATTTTTATAAATTATATTGTGATTATAATAATTATTTTTTATGTATAATATTATTTTATTTCCTATAAACTATTTGAGAATAATATTGCTAAAAGTATTCCCGTTTTTCCTTAGTTTTTTTTTTGTTTTTTTCTGTGATTTTGAAAACTATTGGGAATTTAAAAAAATTAGTCCTGTAGGCCACCGCTCGTAACGTAAGCAGTGGTGTGATAGAATGGATTTTTGTATGTTGAATAGATAAACACCAATTACCATAATTTCGATGCCAAATTAAATGCGAGAGACATGTTCGGTAACTTTCGATGCTTGAAAAAGTTACAAAAGTTGTGTCTAATGGAACTAAAAACACAATATAAAAAATAATCTAACTAGTTTGAATTACTCTACGTGGCGTGAAAATCTTTGTTTTCCTATTAGTTATCTCCCCATTTAGTCTACATTTAATTGAATAAAAATCAGCGCATAACAACAAGGAAAATACATAATAAATAATAATCAGTTCGAATTATGGACTTAGGAAAAATCCGAGCAATCGCATATTTTCTAACAACTAGACATCGTCGTCGGTTCGACATATACTTTATCCCGTCACATTACCTGTATTTTCGGCATCACTGTTCATCGGTCATTACAATAAACATAATTTAAGACACAATCAACGTATATTCACACTACGTGTCCTATTCACAACTACACCTCATGCTCATCCTGTACAGTAATCGTCCTGTGAGCGGGCGTACGCTACGAATTATAGAATAAATAACTAAATATCAATAATATGCAGTTTTAAATATTAGTTCAATAAAAGCACTATTGACACATAGTTTCACAATATTGATAAATACGTATAATATGTAATCATGATACAGCTGGTATGTTATAAGTTCCATTAGATAAAATATTTCGGTATGTTTATGTGTATTTAATTACCTTGCATACATTTAATAAATGATCCGAGACTTCAGACTGCATACCAATCACCAATGACATTAACGCAAGAACTCAGCTAATTAAAAATAGAATATTACAGGCATGTACCTATCTATTAGTTACATATAGAACTAATTGAACGACTAATAAAACCAATTCTCGCCGCTCTAAAAAAAAAGTTAGGTTTTATAGCTAGATTTAAACTTTTATTTTCCACAAGGAATCTATTATTATTAACTACGTATATAGGTAATATGTTTTTCCTATATTTTAATGTTTTTGAGGATTTCTTTAAACAATAAAGATTAAAGATAATATATTTCATTTTTCACTTAAATATCTATTAATTTGAATCTACATTTATATTCCTTGCATATGTTACGTGTACATGTACCTTATTAATCTATATTATTTTAAATAATATTTAACTGTTTTGTACCTATAGGTAGTTAATAGGTATATAATTTGACATAACTATATTATGAATGTGACATTTAAATTTAAATTTAAAATTTTGTGTTAATGATTTCAGATTACTGTTTTAAGATGCTTATTAGCGTTTTCATGTAGGTATGTCTGTAATATATATGATATTTTGGATTTACCTTTATGTGGGTATGTGAATACGAAATTTTGACTTGACAGTTGACATGATGTGTTATATTTAGGTACATAATATTTTGACTTGGAATTTCGCATGTGTTTTATTATAATATCTATATTATGAGTTTACGTGTGTATGTCTTATATTTTGGATTTAAGTATAAATGTATCAATTTATGAATAAGATAATATTACTTGTCGTGTGTGTGTGTGTGTGTGTGTGTGTGTGTGTGTGTGTGTGTGTGTGTGTGTGTGTGTGTGTGTGTGTATACACGGCTTCTTTTTTGCGTAGTTATTATTAACATGTATTCATATGTTAACAAGCATTCAATCATCTAGGTTCGTATTAAATGCTTATTTTTATTTTTATCATGTTTATGAAAAAGTAATCTGATATCATTATATCACGACATTTAAAATTTAAATTTAAATGTCACATTAATAATGTCGTTATGTCAAATTATATATTAACTATCTACATGTACAAAACAGTAACATATTATTTAAAATAATATAGATTAATAAGGTACATGTACACGTAACATATACAAGGAATATAAATGTAGATTAAAATTAATAGATAACCGTAGATAGCTGATGTTTAAGTGAAAAATGAAATATATTATCTTTAATCTTTATTGCTTAAAGAAATCCTCAAAAACATTAAAATATAGGAAAAACATATTATACGTAGTTAATAATAATAGATTCCTAATGGAAAATAATAGTTTAAATCTAGCTAGATTGGCGAGAGTCGGTTTTATAGCTTAATCGTTCAATTAGTTCTATGTAACTAATAGATACATGCCTGTAATATTATATATTTAATTAGCCGAGGTCTTGCCGATAACGTCAGTGGTGATCGGTATGCAGTCTGAAGTTGAGTTTTGAATCAAGGTAACACTCGGATCATTTATTTAATGTATTCAAGGTAATTAAATATTTAAAAAAAAAAATGTACAATCATGGAGAAAATATTGTAATTTTCTATAAAAGAGAATGAAATAGTACTTGACACATTTTTATATACCTAATTAGGAACATACCATTTTCATTAAACCATTTTTTGATTGCATTTATATCATTTCGAAAAAGTAAAATAAAATTTTGGAAAACATGAGACCGATATTCATTTTAACAATTAATATTGTTCAAAAATTGTCTTAAACATAATATTATTTATAATAATAAAAAAAGTTTGAATACAAATCATACCTTACATTGATATATTTAATGTATAATATTTTTTTATCTTTAGTTCAATATCATTTATTAACTATTTTTTTTTCTATCTGTAAAAATTATTAGGTTTTTAGAAATGTAGGTACCTATGAGATATATATTTAGCTCGTAAACATACCGAAATATTTTATCGGTATCATGATTACATATACGTACTTATCTATATTGTGAAACTATGTCAATAATGCTTTTATTGACCTAATATTTAAAACTGCATATTAATATTTTGTTTTTTATTCTATATAATGTGTAGCGTACTCCCGCTTACAAGACGATGACTGGACACGATGCTACATTGTTGAGTTTTTGGTGTTCATTGTTTTTATTATTAATGTTAATACTTTCTTAAAGTGAAATTTTAAATTTTAAACCTAACAAAAATTGTAACTATTATACTTTAGATTCTGAGCGGAGCGATGAATGTATTGATTTTACAATGATATGTGTTTTTTATTATTTTTATTTGTGTGTCTGTGTATTCGATAAGTAGATGCTTCATACTTTAAGTAACAAAATATAAAACATCCATTTTATTATTTTCGTCAAGTTCAAATTGTTGAAGTATGTTGAGTGATTATACTATTTTAGTTCAGAGTGTTTTTATTTGACAACAATAGCAATAATGATAGATTTATCGTATCATATTGGTAATCCAAATAAATAGTAATTAGTAGTTAATAATCAATTATATTTGACAGTAAACTTTTCAAACATATGATATTTATAATACTTAATATACCTACAATATTTAACCTTCAAATATAATTTAGACTATACTGATTTTTGCAACATTGGATATTCACTAGATTTATCATGGAGTGGTTTTCTTATTTTGCTGTAATTCAAAAGCGAATAAACGTAGACACTTGAAATTTATATAATATGTTTAATATATAAATTCCTATACTTGATACAATTTTCAAAATATTTATACTCGTTCAAGTTGTTTACGGATATTTTCAAATTTGTTTATTAAAAACTCCACCATTTATCGATAATACTTGTGTACAGTTTATTATAAGGAGGATGCATTTTTTTCGACGAAATAATTGGAGTGATAGAAATAGTAAATTATAAAAGTGGAGTGATGTCACCCCTCCCACTTTGACCATTGGAAGTATCGTGTTACTATAGTTACCGACGTTACCGTATATCCTTCGCTGTGGAGTATTACGATAATATATATATTAGTAATTATTTTTAAGTTTATTATATAGATTAGGCCGCGACATCAGCCAATATCACGGCCGCCCAAACCTATACAGTCCGATCTGTAATGCGGAACGATCGTTGTTTTTTACGGGCCCGAATCGTCGTTATTTTATTATGAGTTGTGATCCTTCCGAGCTCTTATGATTATTATTGTCAGTCGCGTAATATCGTACCTCCGCAACAACCGTGCGGAAGAACGAGAACATGTATTTTATTGGCTCTAACAGTTAATTTGATTGTCTTTTTTTATATTATATTGTGATCTGGCTCAAATAGCCGGATATTATCATTGTTTTTCATTATATTATGTTATACCTATTATTGTTATAGGTAGCTGGCTCGAATAGCCGCTTGCACATTTTATTATTATTTTTTTATTGATATCTGTGGTATATATGTCGCTAATCGCTCGAATAGCTATAGCGGTTTATATGTATTTACCATTTGATGTTAAATTGTATTATCGTTGTGTACACATTATATCAATTTATTATATAGGAATAGTTATGGTTGCTGCTGGCCGGATGCGCTCCACAAAACTGTGAGTTTTATATTGTATACTATTATTATTCGCATTTATTAACCATTAATATTGGTTGAGTCGAAACAGGAGAGTTATCCACAATTTAATTGTTTTACATATTATTTTATCTGTTTGGCCAAAGTGGCCTTAAATATTATATTTATATTAGAATTGTTATATTGTGCATTAAAACAACAACACAACATACAAACCTTATTTACAATTTATCATTTGAGTTACCTGCCCGGTATTAGTCTATAAGCACACACTATCATATTCGTACTGCGTAGCTCGTCGGTATTCGCAAGGCGACCCCGACCACTGACGATTGAGTTACTCACACCACCATACATAGTTTACACGAGTCGGTAGGTGATTAATGGTGCGCCGAAGTATTTCGTGTGTCAGGGCATACTTAATCACAGTTTTAGTACGCGTTCCCAACATTCAGATTAATCAAATATAATACCTAGTATTATGATATTATAACATTAAATTTACCTAGATACTACTTAACTCAACACTGGCCACTGCGCTGGATATAGTATTAAGATACCTACTTTATTGGAAAAAAAAAATAAGTTTTTTCTACCTATACAAATGTTACACGTTAGGTTAGAACTAAATCTTTTATCTAATTGTACCCACCTTTTACGTTACACCTAGCAATGCATTCCGCAGTATTTTCATTTTTCATTTTACAAACTTTGCCTGGAGGCAGTAATAATGAGATTTTATCTTATCCACTTAATTTAGGTTGAACAATTTGTTATTTACATTTATTTTTCTACTTTGGATATCATTATTCATTTTTAGTTTTTTTATACGTTTTTCCATGTAAAAATATTTTTGAGAGACAGCTCCAATATTATAACCATATAAATGTAAATACCTAGCACTTCATACTTATGGTTGTATTTAATTGTTTTCCATGATCCGCTAAAATCCAATTACAATTGTAAAAAAATGCTCGTGGTTATAACTTCTGGACCGATTGCTTGTTTTGAAGTTCAAGTTCATCAATTTGTCACATTTGCTTTACTATCCACTTAAATCCAATCATCATAGCTTGATTAATTATTGAAAATAAATTTGAAAGAAAATTGTGTTTTCTAGCATTACCTACTGTAAATTTGAGTATACTGTGGATACTGAGATACGGCTGTCAGCAGTCGTTGTACAGGCTGACAGTCACAGCTCTGAATAGTTTTAAAAAAAATCAAAACAATATTCATCACTGGTATAATTATTTTAGTATTGACTGTTTCACTTACTATTTGGATAATTCTTGTGCGTTACTTGTTATGATAGGTAAGGCCGAAGAGCCAAGACGGTATTGGCAGTGCCATCTATCGTCGTTTATGTGAACTTAAAAACCACTAGTGACTTCAAATATTTCGTAGCTACACAGTACTGTCGTCAACAATTTTATTTGTTACTTTTATTTATTTTAGTTCCTCGAATGATTTTTTTTACAATTATTCAAATAAAAATGTATTGTATGATTTGATTTTATTACTATTGTTTTTGCACCATGCATATAAATACAATTTCAAATAATAATATACCTATTGCTGGTAAAAAAGGATCAATTTTAAATAATTTTTATAAATAACCACATTACCTATTTTGTATTTAATAAATATTTGAGACTGTTATTCTTTATTTTTTTTCAAAGTTTTTAACTACCTACCTATATTATGATTAAACATATTTCACAATATGACGAAATTTTAAATTTGACAATTACTATCAGATTATAATATTATATAGGTACAACTTCTAAAATTATTCTGAAATAATTGGTAAAACCAAATTATTATACAAGCAAGAATCATATAGTACTTCATGTGATGAATGAATTCAGAACGATATTCATTGAACCAAAATAAAATGTGTTGCGACAAGCAGCTCTTATTTAATTGCAATAAGGGTGCCTTCAAGACTGGAAGAAAGCCAACTTAATGTACTGCATTACCACCATGAATAATGTAATAATTATAATTCCAATAATAAACGATTGTACACATGTTGTTGAATATATATGATTTCATGAATGTATAACTCAGAATAATATGTTTAACAACTTTGCCATACAACTTATACAATACATAATGAAAAAAAAAACAATAGGCTTTTAAATATAAATCATAGAATAATAATAATGTAACACCGTCAATGGTACTCAGTGCCTACCCAATATTGCTACAGTACTATAAATTGTTCATTTCTATTCATTTGAATTATTAATTGTGACCTACCTACTAATAGAATATCTTCATGCATGATGATTATTGATACCCACAAAAACAAAACAGACCAAGCCTAGAGACATACTAAATAAATCTGCCATGTAGTAGACACTACAACTGAGTTCTTGTTTAATTCTATTATTCCACTTATTAATTTACATTTTACATACAGTCAAAAGTACCAAATCTACATTTTATGTGTAGATAACTTTTAATGATAAAAATATATGATTAGATCAAAACCTTACTAAGGATATTTTGATTTTTTTTATAAAAACTGATATTTCAAATATGTTTAGGTGATATAGGTACAGTAGAATCCGTTTAATTGGGGTATCGCATAAAGAGAACAACTGTTAAATCGGGATGAATTGATGAATATATTCGGGTTATAGGGACAGTCAGATAGTGGGGACTAATGGATCACCACTCTTTGTGTCCCAATTAAGCGGATTGTATTGTATTTATATCTATTAGCATGTAAAACAAATTTTTTAGTAAGTATTCAATAATATTTAACTAAGTATAATATGTTTACCTAAATGAATAAGTTCTTCATTAAAAATATATTAGTGAACAATTCAAAGGGATAGCTTATAAATATTTTTCAACAATTCTTTAAAATTTTTAGATCCTTGCATATTTTAACATATTTTACTCATTATAATGCACATTCTTTGTTTTGAAGCAC
Source organism: Nasonovia ribisnigri (assembly GCA_027563435.1). Classification (NCBI taxonomy): domain Eukaryota; kingdom Metazoa; phylum Arthropoda; class Insecta; order Hemiptera; family Aphididae; genus Nasonovia; species Nasonovia ribisnigri. The sequence goes on from JANEHU010004437.1 coordinate 9,620, forward strand.
ACAATATTTTGTCAAGTGGGAGATTTGTTTTTAAAATAATTTTTATTTATAATTAGGTATAACTTAAGTTTAAAATTATAATATCTATGATAAGAGGAAACTAAACACTGAAAGAATTGATTTAAGCCAAAGGTATTGGAAATAATTGCTAAATAAAACAACAAATTACACCAAACATTTGTATTATTTATTATAGGTATATAATACAATATTTATTCATGACATATATATATATATATATATATATAAGAACAGTTTGGTATACAATTAATAAGATTTGGTTTTGGTTTTGTTGAGAATGAACAAACGTTTACCTATTTAATTTTTGATCTGGCTCATTAGGATAGCTCATCATTGGCGGTTCCATGTTTGGTGACATCGGGGGCGTCATTGGTGGCATCGGGGGTGGCATCGGGGGCGTCATTGGTGGCATCGGGGGTGGCATCGGGGGCATCATTGGCATCTGTCCCATGGGCGGTTGCATCATTGGCATCATTTGCGGCATGGACATCATTGGCGGTGCGCCCATAGACATCTGTCCGGACGGCATGATAAAACCTGGATGCATAGACATTAGTGGTGCCGGTTGGCGCATGTTCGGTGCAGGTGTTAACACTCCATTCCTGCGTATCATGCCAGCTTTGTAAGCAGCCGTTGTGGCGTCGATCAGGTGCTGTGCCTGTTCCTCCATCCACTGCTGATAGTAGATCTTGACGTTATCCTTGTGCTTGCGGCCTTTTATGTGAGTCTTCCTTACCGTCGGCGAATCGTGCGTCAGGTACGTATCGCAATAATCACAGTAGTATTTCGGCATGGCTGTGCTGTACGACACTAACAAAAACAGAAATGTTAATAAACAGAACAATATTGTTACTGTGGTCGTTTTCGTTAATCGTCTTTATTCGTAAATCGTTCTAGATACGACCGTACGGTTTTATAATAATAAAAACTAATAAGAACGAACAAGAATAATGTTACGAATTTTTTGCTTATTGCTTTTATCCGTGGACCGCGTCGTCGATGATAACTACAAAAAAAAACGTTTTCCACTATTGCCAACTGTCGGAACAACGCGACCATGTAAGACAACGTCAGAATATTAATAAGACCACTTAAATAGTATAAACTTTTTTAATTTACTAAATACTGATAAAGTTACGTGATATTAAATTATTCTATAATGAGTAGTTGTAAATTATTATTAGAAGGTATTGTAGCCAATTTGTAGGCTTAGTATTTTCTTAACGTGTGGAATGCTCGATATTTTATGAGCAACAAAAATACTAATATTTTAAATAGATAACAAAGTAGATGACATACTGTTTCTTAGATTAGGTTAAAACATATTATTTTAATCGGTTTTTTTTCTCAGTTTTAAACTACCTACCTATACTATAATAAAAAAGAGGAACAAGTCTAGTTTACCGGGCACCTTTTTTTTTTGAAATTTTTTTGAAAACAGTTGTTTTGACGAGTTAAGAACGATGGTGCAAAAAAAAAATTTGCGGAAATGATTATTTTGGAAGTTATAGCCTCCCAAAGTTAACGATTTTACGTTTATACGCATGCGCGCAACACTACTATATTACCGCGCGGAGGACCTCGAGATTTTTATTTGAAAAGTTACAAGTCACATTTTATTTTATTATATTTAATTTTTATTAACTATTCAAAGCATTCGTTTTCATCAGTTTCACATTCATTTTCATCAGTTTCACAGTCATTTTCATCTACAATTTCGTATTCGTCGTCAAGTTGTTTGTCGTTAATATCGTACAAAGCACCTGCATGACGGAAAAACTCCACTGTCGGATCTTGTTTTAATACACGGCACTTCTTCAGGAACACGTATTTCGCTAAGTAACCGCCATAAAACTCTTTTTGTCTCCGATAGTTAGGCATAGACACCTTTGCGTGGCGCCAAGTAGATTCCATTGTATTAGTATATGTGCACCAGTTACAGGATCCTTAAAATTTAGAGAGTGGTTGACCTTAAGATGGAACTATATTCCTATTCCTATTATAATTATGTTATTAAATATATCTTTTATAGATAACCAAATTACCTATAGTTAATTACCTACAGTTAATTACCTACAGTAAGCATGACAGTGATTACACAGTTCGCGGCACTCGTCGCTGCGCTCCTCGGCGCCGTCGCTCCGCTCCGTTTTGAAAATATCCCCCGACTTGCTATGCAACACCACCTTAAGTAGGTTACAGGGTGAGTTATGTCGTAGTATATGGGAAGTGTTACATAGTTAAAAAAAAAAAAACAGTTAAAAAAGTCCTCCGGTCGCCAAACTCGAGGTCCTCGCGCGGCATTAGTAATGTTGCGCACATGCGTATAAACTTAGGGAGGCTATAACTTCCAAAATAATCATTTCCGCCAATTTTTTTTTGCACCATCGTTCTTAACTCGTCAAAACAACCCTTTTCAAAAAAAAAGGTGCCCGGTAAACTAGACTTATACCTAAAAAAAATTTCATATTATCAGGAAACTTTCAATTCGACAATAACAACCAGTTTATAATCTTATGTACAACTGATTCTAAAATAATTTGTAAAACCAAACTTTTATAAAAGCATGAATCATATTATAGTACTTCATGTGATGAATGAATTCAGAACGATTTTCATTAAACCAAAATAAATTGTGATGCGACAATCAGCTCTTATTTAATCACAATAAGGGCGCCTTCAAGACTGGAAGAAAGGCAACTTAATGTACTGCATTACCACTATGAATTATATAATAATAATATGTAATATAATGTATATAATTAATTATATACAATGATAAACGATTGTACACATGTTGTTAAATATATATGATTTCATGAATGTAAAACTCAGAATAATATGTTGAACAACTTTGCCATACAACTTATACAATACATAATGAAAAAAAACAATAGGCTTTTAAATATAAATCATAATATAATAATAATGTTATACCGTTAATGGTACTCAGTGCCCACCCAATATTGCTGCAGCCCTAATAGGCAAATAGTAAGTAATTGTCATTACGATTTTATTAATCATAATAACATAACATTTTTGCTATTTATTGATACATTTACGAATACTCGTATGATTTGATTTTATTGCTATTGTTTTAGTGCAATGCATATAAATATAATTTATAAAAATAATTTAATATGTACCTACTGTATGTAAAAATGTTTAAATGATTTATTATTTTATTTCATATAAATTATTTAAGGATAATTATCTTTTATTTCCTTAGTTCTAACTAAGCTATTTTATGATTAAAAATATTTCACATTTTGACAAATTTGGTATTTGACAATTACCATAATCTTATATGTACAACTGATTCTGAAATATATAAATACAATATTGAAATAAAAGTAAGTGTTATGTGCTATGTGGTTAGTATTTTTGTGATAAAAAAAAATGTGCATCACTTTCATTTTAATTCAATGCGTACAGCTTACAGTGTTACTTTGAAATAATGTCTGATATTTTTAAATTAACGGTATTTTAACAATAATATTATGATCAGGTTACATTTTTTTTCTTCTTTAGCATAATTTCATATACATTTTATATTATATCCAAGTAAGCTTATTTGGTACTTAATGTTTTTTTAATTATTAGTAATTAACAATAGGTTGAAAGGAAAACAAATTAAAAATTAATTTTTGTTACATAATGAGAATTTTATTGATATTATTGAAATTAATAGTTTACTTTTATGTTGTCTGATAAATAGGGAAAGAATATAACTTAATACAGTTAAATGTCAGTAAGTTATATAAAATATAATTCAATTTTAACATAAAATTTAAAATTATTTTAACTTGGTAGGTACATATGCAAGTAAAAATTAATCTAATCATAACTTGACCAGTCTGTGGTTGATAAGCTTCATTAGTGTGTCTTTCCACGAAGCATGATGACATATGCTTCGATAATAACAATTCCACTGATTAGTATGCCCTAAAATAATACAATTTTGAATGAATTAAAAAATATTAAAATTATAAACATTAATCTGCAGATAATACTAGATACACATAATAAATACACACAAAAAAATAAAATATAAGTCTACCAATGTTTTACAAAATATAATCAAAGATTTTCCACATTGCATGTAGATACACCGGTACATATATGTCTATGTCTTGTATATTCAATACAATCATTGATACATTTAGAATCTAAAAAAGTTAAATGAGATAGCTATGGTAACCTAAATATATTATTCATTGGTTGCTAGAGGCAACATAGTCACTTAACAATATTAATTTCATGTTTGTTATTGTTTGGTTGTCATGGCAACTATAACTTGTAATCGGCTAGAAAAATAAAATAATATTTTAGGTTCTCAGGCTCAACACAATGACTTTACATTAACACTGTCCGTGTCACACACAATTATTGAATGACACTTAGCCTTAAGACATAAACATGTAAAAAAAACTGATAATTAACAAACCTTTTTAATGTATTATCCCATTAGGTACATTGACAAGTTCATTGTACATTGTAAATCGTGAGCTGGCATTTGCACCAATAAATTTTTTTCCAGCATTTCAATTGATTTTCACTAGACACTATGAAAACTTTGATACCGTCATCACTCAAGTAGATGTCATAAATCGGCCAGGATATAGGCTGCACGAACCTAAAATGAAAATAAAGAAATATCAACTCATAACATCGCTCTATGTTAATGTTTGTTTGTTCATCTTATAATTTTTTTACTGACTATCCGCAACGAGAAAGTTTTTTGTATCGAGTCCTGACTGAACTCCGTTGCTGAAATAATGGTGTATTGGCCGGAAGCTCTGTGATATATAAATCACAATATTCCTATTATATTTATTTGATTAAGAATTATAAAAATATAATACGTGAAATGGCTCGACGTAAAACAATAATAATATTATGTTATCCACGATTTTTTTTTAGTATTTAAACGTTGCATAAAAACAAAGTAAAATAATTTAAATGAACGTGTTATACACTCTTTACACACGATATATTAAACACCAGCGTCGGTGGTTTATTTAACGAAAATAAAATATTAACAATACCTATAAAGTAAATTGTCACTGGACGGACTGTAGGAGGGGTGAGTTTCTGATCCCGAATTCATCAAAAGAGAGATGCGCCACGACCTGCCACCTGTTACTACTTCCCTGCGTTCACCTCCCATAAAAGGGCCCGTGATGGTGTCCCTTCACACAGGTGGTTGGTAAAAACCCACGAGCCGTGGCGGGAAAAAATCGTTTGAATTTAAATGGCATTTGCGCGGGATCACGACAACCCTTACGACTACATTTACAACTATAACCTATTATTCCTACTGTTAGTGTAAGGTCTAGTATTGCCAATACATTTTCTGGCAGCAGTTTTTCATTTTTATATTAATTAATAATTGGCTTATTAACACTATAGTACTTCTATATTGTAAATTTTTAAACCTAACAAAAATTATTACTTTTGTATTTTAGATTCTGAGCTGAGCGATGAATGTATTGATTTCACAATGATATATGTTTTTTATTATTTTTATTTTTGTGTCTATGTATTCAATAAGTAGATGAAATAATGCTTCATACTGTAACAAAATATAAAACATTCATTTTATTATTTTTGCAAAATTTCAAATTGTTGAAGTATGTATTTTATGTTGTTTTTTTGTTTACAAACCCGAAGTTGAGTGATTATACTATTATAGTTTAGAGTGTTTTTATTTGACAACAATAACAATAATGATAGGTATAGATTTATCTTATTATATTGGTAATCCAAACAAATAGTAAATGGTAGTTAATAATCAACTATATTTGACAATAAACTTTTCAAACATATGATATTTATAATACTTAATATACTATATTTAACCTTCAAATATAATTTGGACTATACTGTCATATACATTTAATAACAACAATTATTAAAATGACACTTTTATGATTTAACATTTTTTAACCAACTATAAAATAATTAATTTTAACATTGTTCAGTTGGTTTTATTGCTTATCGACTCATAGACTTTCATCTGATCAAACAGAATATTTAACTAGTATAGAAGCCGCTGTTCAACAAGGTAAAGTATCTTCGTTAAAACCAACTAGAATATCAAATACAGAGTTAGCACCTTTATAACTTTTGGTATGTCATACAAGAAATAAATTGCAATGCTTTAGTTATTAATATATTATATAATCTATGACAGAAAATATACAACAATTTCTACGTTATAACAAAGAAGAATTACTTGGTAAGAGTGTTAATAGTATTATTCACCAAGGTGATCACACAAAGTTTGGTGTTCTCTTAAAATCCAATTGTTTATATACAACTCGCCAATATGTTCTCTGAGCTCTAACATACCAACCACTCCTCTTATGGAGTAATTGCCCTAGGTTCCAAAGGAAACAAATGGAATCACAGGTTTACTAAAAAATTTAATTGACAGCTATTAATCAAATCTTCATCTAATCAAGTCCAAACTATCAAAGAAAAACAGACAAGGATAAGCCATTACAAAACATTACATGTAATTATAATACATTTTAATAGATTCTATACAACTTTGAAGCCTTTTATACTAACTTCATTTTAATTACTTTGATATCGTCTACAAAAATTAATGGTGATATGGTCGATAACGAAGATAATACAGATGACGTTAGACAGAACTTTTTATGCATAGCACGACGAGTGCCGTATAATGAAAAATATTTAAGTTCTCTTTTGGAGCAGATTATAATTAAACTTGATCAAAATGGGATGATTTTGGCTATGGGTATCAAAGATGTATCCAATGTTTATGCTCAACACATAAATAAAGTAATATCAAAATATCAAAAAGTATTGATTACTAAATTTACAAAATGCTTTAATATATATAAATATTATATACAGGATTGTTTAGTGGGTAGATTGTTACACGTTACGAATGATGTAAAAAAAGTGGCAAACCATCTACAAGAAACACGTCGAGCCGGTCTTGTACAAGCCCAGTTTATAAGTTACACTTAATTGAAGATAGATACGATAGGTTCAAACTAAATGTTAGTATTTCAAAAGTAATGCAAATCATGAAATATACTTTATAATGGCAGCATATGCACTCATTGTGTAAGTAAAAAATTAACATATTAAACTCTTGTAGTATTTTCAAATACAATTTTGAATAATGCGCTTCAAATTGATATTTAATATTTATATCAAATAGTTATACGCCAACCTTTCCTTTAAGATTATTCTATAATTAATTTATTATATATATATGATAATATTTAATATTGATATCAAATAGTTTTACCCCAACGTTTTTTTTTTTTTTTAAGATTATACTGTAATTAATTTGTTATCTTAATTGTTAACAATTTCATATTTATACTCAGTAATTAGATTAATTAAGCATTTTAAAATATTTATCTATTGGTATTTGATAATACAACACATTATAAAACAACATTAATTTCTTAAACCATTTGTTAGTATTAAACCTTTTATTTTTTTAGTGATAGTGAAATGTGTGCTATGATCAAGAACAATAGTGCTGCAGACCCGTTGAATACCTCATTAAATGGCGCAGATCCATTATCATTAATTGCTAAATTAGTGTTGGATCTAACCAGTCGATTTTTCATCCTGAATATAAATTCAGTAATGATTCTAGTATGACTTCATCATCTGATCTCAATTTTTCGGATTTCGGATTATTTCCGAACACAACATTTAGTGATATTTTGCAAGAAAATAAGTGGTCTGAACCATCTACAAACTCAGTTGAAGCCTCATCTAGAACTACACCAGTGCCTAGACCAGCCACAATATCATCCAATCTACACACTCCTGTGCCACAAACACAATACACTTCATTTATTTGCAGTCCAATCAGACCATTACCAAATGATTCTTATGATTTTTGTGGTAGTGTGGATAGAATGGAACCAGCTCGACTACAAACATTGCTGGTGAAACAAACTGATGGATCATCCGATGACAACAATGTATCAAAGAACACACATAATTTATTAAAAGGATTGTTGAATCCAGATATGGCTTCCCTAAGTGCAGATGAGGAGTCAACTAATCACAGCACCCTACCAAGTCCTGCTAATGTACGACAAGCATTCCACAGTAATTCTAACATGAACGATGCCTCATCAACTCCAAATATTGCTACTACCAGCAATAAAAATAAAAATATGTTGCTGAAGGTGTGTATATCTTCTAAATTGTATAAAAACTAACAAGTTTCTGCATTTTTTTATTTTTATATGATTTTGAAAATAATTTTTTTAAATATTTTTTATGAGTTCTGTAAAATATTCAAACTTTTATTTTTATATTATCAACTGAGATTAGTTATATTGGGTTTCAATAAATTTTTCATAAAACCTTGCAGTTATTAAATGACAAAAGCCAAGATGAAGATATTGAAGTTCAAGGATGGCTTAAAAAACAAAATGATCTTCTTCAACAATTACTAAAAGATGATGACAATGTTAGGCAGCATAAAATCATGCTTGAGATAGTTTATTGTACATAATAATTTGTGTATGCACGTTTTTTAATTAATGTTTTATGTTATTTCCAAAGTCTAAAATAATTATTTATTTGAATGTGTAATTTTTTTAATGTAATTCATAATGTTATATTGACTTTTTATTAGCAAAACAATCAACACTTAAATGAGGACCAAATACTGCATACCACGGGTTTTCGTATTCTGTCCCCAACATCACCTGACAGTCATAACCACAGCTGTAAGCGTAATGGCATAAGTGCTGATGATGAAAATTATCATCCTCCATTGAAGCGTACCAACAGTTTTGGAGGAACTTCAGGCCCTTCGGTTTTTGAATCTATGCCAAGCCTTAGTGGCTCTCAGGCACAAGTTACCAATAGTAAACTATGCGAGCAACACAGAATGCTTGTTTCGTTGTTAGCCAAAGATCCTCCTCAAACTGCTATACCAGCAATACCGACTTCTGTTATATCAGCTTCACCACAAGATAAATTAGTTACTATTATAAAACATCAGCATCAGAAACAATATGGTTTGTATTTTATAACAATTCTTTTTAAATTAATTAGTAATAATAGACAGTAAATTGATTTGTTTTTCATAGCTGGTGGCTGGAACATGAACAGTGGACAACATTCAATGACTTCATCAAGTGTGCAAACTCAACTTCAAAGTCACCAACGGCTTATACTGCCACAAAGTACCTAATCATTATTTTATTTTTATTTTTTTAATTAGCCTTTAAAAACAATTGGGCTCAACAATTAGAGTACCCAACCATAATTATAACTATAAATTAAATTAAAGTAACATATTATACATTTAATACATGCTTGTGTATTATGTTAACTTACACAATTTTACTTTTCATATGTAAAATAACTAATTTATGCAATAACTCCTTTTTTTTAGTTACATTAATACATTTTCTTTCACTAGGCGATAATAACTTGTACTTAAATCATATGCTGGATCAACCACAGACTTTCCAAAGTCAAAACCAAATTCCAATACAACAAATTCAACAAGTTACTTCTACAGCTATTAGTGGCTACAGTTCACTATTGAGTAATATATCTGAATCAAATAGTAACTCCTTACCATTTAATTCAGATCCAGAATTGTCAGATCTTTTAGAAGAAGTCATGGACATCATAAATGTCCCTTCAGGTAAGATATTTTTAAATTATATAATCATATTGAAATCCTATCATTTTTAGTTTATATTGCAAATAATTTGACATTGTAAGGCTTGTTCAACGTTTTAGAAACACCAAACATCTCCAATCCTGTTGAAAAAAACACTATCAACCAAAATTCTTACAATTCTTTAATGAACGAAAAAATGGCTGTTTATGCAATCCAAAAATCTTTGATGCAAGTTGAATCTACAGTCAAATTGCTTTCCCCAGTAAATATTTGTGACAGACTATATTTATTTAATATTTTTATACTATAGAAATGAATATTACAATTTTAGTTAAACTATGGTTCTCCAACGGAAAGCAATCATCATTCACAAAACCAATTTATTCCACCTCCAGCATATCAAACACAAAAAAAAAATAGTGTCAGGTTTAATCCACAACAATCACCTAGGGCACCATATCCTAAGAATGTTCAAACTCCACCTTTGGTTAGTATTATGAAAAATATAATGTACCATTATTAATTTAAATAATTTGAAATCATAATTTCATATTATGTTTAAAATGTTCAATCTTTTTATACATAACTGTCACATTTGAAAAATAGCAACAACAGCAGTTACTACTGAAACAGCAACAGCAACAAAAACAAAAATTGATTCAGCAACAACAACAGAAGCAAAGACTTTTGCAACAACAACAGCAACAAAAAATAATGGTTGTTACAACAAATGCTACAACTTTACCAACCCCAGATCCTACCACTGCTTTACAAAGTATAGATTCATTGTTAAATAATACTGGTCTACCTAATTTTGCATTACAGGTAATAAAAACACTTAATATTTAAGGATATATTTTATTACATTATAATGTGCCCTACAGTGTTCCTCAAGTGTACCTGATTCACAATCTCAACTAAGTCCAGTCTATGCTGCTCCCTGCAGTGTGTTGCTCAATTCGTCTCATATCACACCTTCATCTAACCAACAACCTCCATATTCAACTCTTACACAACAGTCTTTCCCTATGTTAAAGTAAGTAATAGTACTTTGTAATATCTACTAGTGCACTGGTGCTAAGTAAAATAAATAACCTTAACTTTTAAAATATTACTAAGTGGCTTTTAAAGAAACTGCTCACATTTATATGACAAATACAAGTTATTTATTTTATTTTCCCCACCATATTTGTTAATGTAACACAATAATATTTTTTGATATTATTTCGGAATTAAATCCTAAAATGTATATTGATCTCAACTTTTAAACTTATATATTTCTATACAGCTTTTCTTACACCAAACAGAGATAATATTTATCTTTTATTTTATGAATAAAACCATAATTTGTTTAGTCTTGATAGATTGAAAATTATGTTTGGGTCTTTAAGAAATAGTTATATTTATTGGACCATAATTTGTTACCTACCAGGGTGGTTTATACCAGTAATATATACTATAGATATCTACTATATTGACCAAATGAAGGTAATAGTGATCCCAATACAGGCATGTTCAGCTGAATTAACGATTCACTATCATTGTGCATTTCCCAAGCTGACGTCACATCCTGTATTTTGTCCTTACACATTATTTACTTCTTCCACCATAATATTTCATTGTCTCCAGCATATTTCTATGATATTACCCAAAATACGTCATCATAATAGGCACACTGTTATCTAAAGAACATGCCTGTATATTTCAGCATGGTAATAGTTAAATATGTTTGGGAAAACTCAATCACGTAGCGCTGTTTGACACTGTCTCCATATAGTGATATAAAAGAATTTATCAATTTTTTTCATCAATATCGTAAACATTGTCTATCCTATGAATATTGATATGCAACACCAATATTTGCTATGTTAAAGTTGATTCACCCCTAAAGTATGGTGTACTGTCTTACAGTGTTCAAGCAATTGGGTATTGATGTATAAATTTATTTAAATGAAATAACACTCACTTGAATACCGATATAGTCACCAATTTATTATTTATTGAACGAAAGATTGAATATTTAAACACACAATATATACTTATAAAATAAACGTATTATTAAAATTACAAATGAAAAAGTCTAAATACAAATATGGAAGCTCGGAATTAAAAATGCTAGTAAAAGTTTTGTAAGAGGTTCTGACCAATAACACACTTATCACTCACTTGATCGACTGTACGCGACTATCTTACCACGCAACGGTTCGTCCAGGGCCTTTGAAATATTTTGAGCCAACCGGGATGGTCACGTAGACCATCGTGAGAACCGATTTGGTCACACACTCGATATACCACCCTGAGCCAACACATTTCTATGCTACATACACATGCCCAATATGGCTTACCACATATATACTTCTGCATGCATATACAACACCCCTATTCTAATGGCTTTGATTATTGTACATTATTATTGATATTTTTCAATAGAATTCTACTGAATCTTTTATTTTTTAAAAAAAATTTGACAGACAAGGAGTAGTCTGGCATTTAATTCCAACCTTAATTTTATCTATTTTAATTCAAAATAAATTTCTTTTATAATAAATGTAAATTATTTATTTTTAAGTTAAAATATTTATATTTAAATTACCATTGTTTTATTAGATATTATGAATTGTAAGTTCCACGTATTTTTAGTATTAGTTAATAAATATCAATATTTATTGATAGTTTGTTTAAATAATAAGTGTTAAAGTATGAATTATTTATATGAAAGCTTTTATTAGATCTTACTGTCTTAGAATAGTTTCAACATATTAGGTTAGGTTAGGTTAGGTTTACATTACATGTATTAGTAACCAGTTAGAATGTTATACATATTGTGACCAACAACAGTTTAATTTAGAAAAAACAAATGAAAAATTTGTCAGTTAGCCAGCTATAATTTTTTAATGTATGGGAAAATCTATACTTAAAAAAATATATTAAAATAAATAACATAAATAAACAAAAAATATTTATATTAATTGAAATATATAATTTTAAAACACTATAACTTAATATTATATTTTTTTTCTAGCTATGGAACTACTACTCAAACTCAAACTACTACACAATCGCAACAAATTGTACAACAAACCACATTAAGAATGTCTCCATCATCACATTCACAATACCAAAATCATATCAACCCCTGTGTTAATCAAGTAAATTTATGTTGATTTTTATAATAATAAATACTTTGTATACCTAATATAATAATATTTTACTTATTTATTGTTATTATAGCAACAGCAAACACAAAATATTTATATTAGTCAAACCCAACCATCTTGGGTGTGGACTCAACAGAGTTTGACATTATACAAACAACAAAATTCCATGCTTAACGCTCAACTACAGGTGTAAAATGATTTTTAATTTATTTTTGTTGTACAAACTAGAGTGATTTCAATGGTAATTTATTTTAATTTTAGATCACAAGTGGTTTCAATAACAGTTCTGTGGGACAAAATTGTATTAATCAACAGCAAAAAAGTCACAAAAGAGCCACTCGTGTGTTAACAAGTCCTGTAGGTTATAATACCAAAGTACCACCTAATATCAATTGTCAGACACAACAGCAACAGCAATTCCAGTTACCTAGAAATATAAATATGACAACTACTAATTCACAAATTCAGGGTAAAAATGAAAACATATAATATGTTCCAAATATTTAATTAATCATCTAAAGTTTTGATTGAGATTAATATTTATAATAATACAGGTGGGAATTATGGTATCAGAAAATTTACTAGAAATGAGCTGCAGGAATTTGTAGGTGTTCATAGTCAACAACAGGGAGTTACTCGGTTATCTAACCAATTATTACCTGGACAAAATGTTAAACCTGCAGAACTCGATTCATTGGCTTTAAATTTTGACAATTCTCCTACAGAAAAACTAGTATTGTAAATTCCACCACTAATGTAACAGACCAAAAATCATTATCTCTTCTGTAAAAATTGCTTTCAGAATTAATTCTTCTCTTTTCTCTGTGTAAAAATGGGAAATATTTTGAAGTGAACCGTATAAGTTTTTTTTTCTTCATATTATGTATTTAGTTTTTTATTTATTTAATTTAATAGTATGAAATTAATTTGGAATTTTAACAATTTAACTATGTACCTACTTAACTCAAATAGGTGTAGATAATGTTTTAAGATTATAGGCTGTTATATGTTGTTTTATTTATTAATAAGGATAATTTATTGATCAATGTTTTGTTTTACATGCCAATGTAATGTTGTAAATTAGATTTTTTATTGTAGTTTTGATAACAATTTTACCTTGCGTATTATTTTTTTTTTTTAATAATCTATAGAAATCAGTATTTCAGAATAAGTATTTTCAATGGAGTCCAGTCATAGTTGGCATTTGTGAATGTATTGTATTCAATGTTTATTTCAGTGCTCTTGTTATTTGTGAAAATCAAATAACAATCATCAAATTTATATAATATAATACACAGTAATTAGAAAAAATGTCAACAAATATTCCCAATTATTTTTATTTTATCAGCACACTAAATATATAATTTTTTTTTATTATTATATAATTTTGTTAATGTTTTTTGATGCTTGATCATCATTAGTGCGTTTTTACAATACCAACTACAATGATCAGTTTAATATCATTGCGTTTCATACGGTAACTACATATCAACAAAGTGTCTTCCTACAAATACTTTTAATAGATTATAAATTAATTATTATAGGTTATTATTTTTAATTATATTTTCCTCTTTTTCTTTCATTAATGATTTGATTTAATTATTTTCATTGGTCTTCCTAAAGTTTGATTTCTGGCATTTATAGTAATGTTATAATCTAAGGGTTTTAAATTCATAGGTATGGTCCTTTTTAGATGTTTCAAAGTTATCTATAACTGGTCTTATTATTAAAATTCATCTGAAAATGAACATTTAGAGTTAGGTCAACACATGCAAAACCCAAATATAGACAACGGGCTCTTACTCTACGATTTTAAAAACCATCGTTAAGAGTTGAATATTATTTCTTGTTAAATTAGTTTTCTTCTTCTTGTTCTTCCTAGTAAAAGATACTGGAATCCATTATTAAATACACTTGGTCAATTTAATTATTTTATCACATGCTTATTTCACAATTGAACTACAGAGGCAAACAATAAATTATGTTTTTAAGCCCTAATAGTGTACAGCAATTTTGCTTGTTCATGTAATAATAATATATCTTTAACATTATTAGATGATTAAAATACTTATAAAAGTTTTTATGTTTTATTTAACTTGTTTTAATAATAATAAGTCGTTATTTTGCTTACTATTATTTTTATTATTATATATTATTATTTTTACTGTAGTTATCTGGTTGATGTTGTTTAATGTTGAAATTAGTGTAAATTAATACCCATTAGGTGTTGTTTTTGAAAAATATTTATGTAGGGTGTTATTTGCCAATTAATATTCTTATAATCTTATATTACAGTTAACTATGAAATACGCTCAGGTTATTGCAAAATATATATGTAATATAAAGGTGTTTGTACTTGGTTTATTATTATTATATATATATAATTGCAAGTCTATTGTGTAATGTTCCACAATAATAGCTTTAAAATAATTTAGATTTAACTAATATATAGTTATATTTCTTAAATTTTTAAGCAGCAATGTACATTAAGTATTAGCCTATAATTTGGGTTATTGTTATTAATTTTTAATTCATTATTATTCATTAAGTATTCTTAACGCAGGGAGATATGCATTGTTGATGTGGAAATGTGTGTGTTTAAATAGTTATTTTATTTATACACTTGTTTTATATGTAAATAATGTAAAAGTTGATACAAAATGTGAAGATTATATGAAATTATCTCGTATGTAATTTTGCAATTTTTATTCCATTATTTTTGTAACAGTTCTTATGAGTTTAAAATGATATATATATGCATGTTTTTCATTTTAATGAACTAACAGTGTTATCTTTTTTGAAATATAATTTTAATTTAACGTAAAGAATAAATATTTTGCAATTAAAGAGAAGTATGTATATTATTATAAACACATTAATATACTATACATACAGATATATTATTATACATACATTATTTAAAATATATTTATTTATCTACTACACATAAAATATGAATAATTTTTTAACATATAACTCTATATAGTAACTATATGAGTATATAACTGTATAGCACAAGAATTTACTAGTTATTTATATAGATGTAAATTTTTAATTTATATTACATGATTATTATTATTACTATGTTGCAATTTAATTTTGGTTATGTAAAGTTTTATATTGTGGATTTATGAATGTAATCATGCAATTTTTAATATTTTATTAAAGAAATGTTAATACTATATTATATATAAGTATATACAATATACATTTACAATCAAGATAGTAAGGATAATTCCTAAATTGTATGGATAATTAGGTGTATTCCTAAATATTTTTTGTCTAAGTAGACTTTCTTTATACTATATGTGTTATTTTAATACATTTCCATTACTCATTATTGACATATTATATAGTTAATCTTATTTTAAATTTATGACGTAAAATCTTGTCATTCAAACTACTTTATACAAGAACTACAATTAATAAATCAATAAATAAACAAGAGTTAAAATTGTTACTCAATGATCATATAATTGATACCATCCACAGAAAGCTAAAAGTTTAAAGTTCTTACTGTTGTTTAATAAATTCAAATATTAACTTGGAACTCAGCGTTTTTTCTGGTCCGAGATGTGTTCCCACATAGCAAAATTCTTCCCGGGACGTCAATAGGACCATCCTTATCATGTCCATAAGTCATCCTAATAGAATGCTCAATAAGGTCATTCTAAGGATGATCTTAGTACAGTCTCAAATGACTTGCCTTCCATTGGTATACACTATACATGGTATAACTGTATATGCGGTTTTTGCGATACGCAATTATTTGGTATCGTAAATTATTTTATTGTATTGTATTGACTATAATTGACGCGGCTGCACAATGTTCGTCGTGTCGGTTTGGGCGGCTGAGTTCAGATATTGAGATATAGATAATTATCTATATCGCGTTTTTAATAATAGTTGACAGTTGAACATATCATGTTTTTTGTCGGTTATGTTTGGTGAATTTGAACCTTGAATCTATATAACAAATGTTATATTTTCAATTTTCAGTGTTATCCGAAGACCGAAGTTTTAGAACTTATTTTTATTAAGAGTTTGTACTTTCCAGTTTCCACGTCGCAATGAACTTAATTTATACGCATAGAAAAATCATTACGTTTTGTAAATTGTAGCACAGCCGTCTGCCACTCTAATGTCTAATTCAGTAATACCTGCCCGCATTGCAGTGTGTCATCTCACTTCTTGAAGTTCTTCGTCGTCGAATAATGTTAATATTTAATACACTACTACACAACTCATCTGAAATTGTACATTTTTTTGGTTGCCGCAAGTCTACAGTACATAATACCAGCGAGTTATTCATTTATTAACAATATGTCGTCAAATGAGAAATGTTTATCTAAAAAGTAAGTACCTACTTAGAATTTATATAGCATTATTATTGTTCTGTGGTATTATAGTGTGAAGAAACCTATTTATGTAATATTACAATATTGATTTTATTATAAATTATAATGTTGTGACTTGTGATACGTATTATCAATCTTTTCTTGAGATGGGTAGTTATAAGTTAGGTTGGTACCTAATTAAAATATTTTTATTTCTTACAGAATTTGTGCCAAAAAAATGGTTAAATCAATTGAGTCTATTTCTTCTAGACATCAGCGAAGATTGATAAACAATGAAGTTGATTATTTAATTAATCCCACCAGAAATGTAACATATACTAGTACTAGTCAAACCATAAGACATTCATTAAATAAATCAGATGTTTCTGAAAATTAAATTGCTACATAATACATTAATGATAGTTCCCTCAATTCCTTTACTGCTCAAACAGTTTTAAATAAATTAAGCAAATCTACAGATCCTATGGTAGATACTACATTTTCTACTGAATTTACTAATAATGATTTTAATAAACTATTATCTATTACAAATTTAAACACTGATTTCAAAGATTTAATTGTTACCTGGGCTGTAGAAGAAAATATTTCTCATGTATCTTTATCAAAATTATTAAAAATATTGAAATCCCATTCTTGTTTTAATCATCTTCCTACTGACCCAAGAACTTTATTAAAAACACCTAATAAACTGACTGTTGTTAAAGAACTATATCCTGGAATTTATCATCATTTTGGCTTAGAAAATGGTTTAAATCAATATTTACAAAAAAAAAAAGAATTTGTACTAAATAATAATGAAATTGAAATAATAATTATTAGTGTTGATGTGCTACCACTATCTAAATCATCATCAAATAATTTATGGCCAATTTTAGGGTAATTTTATAAAACTAATTTTATAGGTAGGTATTATACCAGGTATTTTAATTATTTTAATTTCAATTGATAATTTTTATTTAACTTGTAATTTATATTATCATAATTTTATAAGGTTCTGAAAATAATGATGACACATCAGATTTAATGCCAGTAGCAAAAGTTAACGATTTGCAAAATAATTTCAATAATGATGGTAAATATTCCTAAATAAATTTTAATAATCAGGTATAAAAACAATCATATTTTATTTCAGGACCATTTAACAGTCACAAAACCCAAATATGGTTAGTTAAATCTATTGTCCAACTTATAAGTGACATTTCAATTATAAAGAAATCTGTAAATGCTAATAACCAACTTCTAAAACAACTTCTTTTTGACAATCATCCAGAAAATGATTTAAAACTTGATAAATTCATTTTACAATTCCCTATTGGGAATGAAACTAGTTTATTTGAAATTGAAGAAAAGCTGACAACTGACAATATTGCAAACAATTATTTGGTATTAATAAATTGCTTTTATTTATATTTAACTATCAATAACTATAATTAATGTATTAATTTCATAGGCTAAAAAAATGTCAAAACTAATATCAAGTGATTACAAACAAAGCATTTTTAGTCTTATGAGATTTCTATTAACCAATGAACTGGCAACAAAAATGACACTTTTTGGAAAAACTTCTAAATTAGCGTTTGCTTCATTAAATTTATATTCAATTTTAGAAAGTTGGTTCACACATTTTTTACATATAATAAAAGCTTATATTAAATACTTTTGTAATTTAACATGTTTTTTGTCCCATAACATTTTATTTTTAGAAGTTGTATTGAAAAGCAGTCCTGAAGTTACAATAAAAAAATTACAAGAACCAGTACAAAGTTGGTTACGTCACGCTAATGAAAGATTTTCAAAACAAAATCTCCATGTGGTAGAAAATGTAAGTTAAATAATTATAAAAGTTTATATGATCAACAATTTTTGTGGAAATTTCAATTAATATTATTAATACTTTTTTTAGGAACAAAATTAAAAGTTGATGTGCGGTTTGAATTATAAACTATATAAATGTGACCTATTCTTAAATTTGTTTTAAAAATTTTTATCTGACTGTTTATACGGAACTATAATTATTTTTTTTTAATTCATGCATTCATATTACCATAATTTAAATATTTATTATCTTTTGGCAATATAATATACTTTGACTAGGCATGTGATAATTGTAAGACTGTAAGACTTGTGTATTTTTATACTAATCAAATGTATGTTATTTTATTGTATTATTATTACTGTTATAGTAACATTTTTAATTAAATTTTTTTTTTTCTTCGGTTATATAATACTGATGTTGTTATGCGTACTTTTTCTATAAAATACAAAGATACTTATACTAAAAAGTTTTTAATTTTGTGTTAAGTTTATTATCAGTAAGTTCATCCTTCCAAGTCATCCCCCCCCCCCCAAAAAAAAGAAAAGAACATCTGGACATTCTAAGGATATCCTCTGGCAGTCCTGAGGATAGTTCTGACCGTCCTACTAGGACCATTTAAGTACATACTAAGGACATTCATTTGCTATCTGCGAAGTATATTCTCAGTTCATCCTTGCTAGACGTCCAAAGGATAAAAAAAAAGGACATCTGGACATTCTATGGCTATCCTCTGGCAGTCCTGAGAATAATCCTGATTATCCTAGAAGGACAATTTAAGTACATACTATGGACGTTCATTTGCTATGTGGGTTTACAGCTGATCTTTTGGTAATTAAGTTTATAACATTTGTTAAGCAGTTTCTAAATAGATACGTTTTGAATAAGGATTTCAAGAAAATATTACTAGATGTAATATATATATATATATAGGAAACAAATATACCATAATTGGACGGTTTTTTAGAGAAAGTGCTTAAGTCAATTTTGTACATTTTCAGTTTATACATTAGTTCTGTGTGCAATTTCAAGCCACATTGAATGGTATCACTGTAGATATCATGTAGGATTTGGTTTACGAGATAAAATAAAATGCGTTTAGTTATAAAGTTGTAATAAGTTTTTTTTTTTTTTTATGTGAAAGGGTCACTAATTTTGTTTTATACATTTTGTAAAATGAATTATATTAAGTGACTTATGATTTAATGTGCAAAATAGCAATTACATTATACAAATGTCCAAAAGAAGTACACTTTTGTCACTGGCCACTGATAAGTACCAAATTTTAACAATATAGGTAGTTACACATAATAGGTTAGTCAATAATTTATTGATGGTTCCTTGTAGAGTTGCCTGATAAATTATAAAAATATTTAATTCAATACTCATTCTATTGTTTTTCTTAATAGATACACTTAATATTATTATATTCTTCTATACAAAGTTTTAATATTTATATAGTTTATAAATATTTAAAGATTATTTAGTTTCATAAATATTTTTTTAAAGATTTTAAAAATGTGGTTACTTAATGCTGTTTTATTATTTTATTTTATTTTGCCTAAGTACCTAATTTCTATTCAATTTGGTACTAGAAAAAGTTGTAAGAGAGTTACAGTGCCTAAGAGGCAGTCAAGTAACAAACAACGACAATGGACTGGGTATACACGGTTTCGCAGATGACCTGGATATTATAGGAAACTCGCTTATAGAAATAGCAAATGCATCAAGGGAACTGGAAAAAACCGCGGAAAAAGTTGGTTTAACAATAAACACAAACAAGACAAAACTAATGGAACTAATAGATAGTGACATAGACCCACAACAAAGGGAAGGTCTAACGTTTGAAAAAGTGAAAGAATTCAAGTATCTAGGGGCAACTCTGAGTATAAAGAACGATTGGTCTAAAGAAAAAAATATACGTATAAACAAAGCGGAAAAAACCTTCTACGCATTACTGAAATTTCTTAACTCAAAAACGCTCTCGAGAAGATCTAAAACGAGATTGTATGTGTCTATTATATGACCCACATTGACCTACGTATGTGAAACCTGGACTACAACGGTGACGACGGAAAGCAGGTTAAGAACTTTCAAAAACAGGATATGGCGAAAAATATGTGGCCCTGTATTTGACGCGAATGTGGGATGTTGGCGAAGAAGATTCAATAGAGAACTGCAGGAAATTATGAATCTGGCTCCAGTTACTAACTTCATCAAAGGTCAAATGATCCAATGGCTAGGTCATATCCTAAGAAGAGAAGAAAACGACCCTGTATGGGTTGCTTTCGAGGGGAAACCTAAGAGAAAACGATAAGGGGACGTCCCAGGAAAAGGTGGATTGATGGAGTAGTGGAAGACCTGAAGGAAATGGGCATAGAAGACTGGCGTGTAATTGCTCAAGACAGAGAAAAGTGGCGGGATATTGTAGTGACGACTAAAACTCTTAGGGAGTAAAATGGCCATAAGAAGAAGAAGAAGTACTGTGTGTAAAGTAAGTGCAACTCAGATCCGACTATATACCGATGAGTGGCTATAAATGCAAAAATTTGATTTGATACCTGATTAACCTTTGGCAACCAAATAAATAATAAATACTAATTTCTAATATCTATTTCTCCTATAACCAATAGCAATAATCTAAAATCAAAAGTGTCGTTTATGTAATTGTAATATGATTAAATGAATGTGACAAAATAATAGATCAAGCAATTCAAAACATCATTGTCCATCGCCGAGCCACCGATACACAAAAATGTTCGACCAATCTATGGACCATCACAACTTTTAGATGGAGACTAATTACCGAATTTATAATCAACAACCACTTCTTTGAGAGAAGACGTGAAAAACATAAAAAACATTATTTTTGTTGACCACGGAACAACATCAACTTTAATTTGATTTTATTCACAAAATCCATATCATTTAAATTGTTTTGGTAAAATACCAAAACAAATCATACAATATTCAATAAGCTATAAGTTACAATGTAGAAACATGCATTTCATCAAATTAGGTTAAGATAATAATTAATATAATTTTAAGAAGTTTGTATGCTATCTTGTACATGTGCGTATAATTAAATGTTTAAGGTGTGCATATTATATACTCAATAAAAATCTCTAAGAGTATTAGGCGTAAAAATAGAGAAAAAACAATTTTTAATTTGAAAAATCTTATTATTACTAAAATTTATTTTAAGAGTAATGATTGTGTAATCAAAAAAAGACGGTCCGTCAACCTATACGACTACTAAGAATTAAACTACTAAATGTATTTTATTATAATGCTATTGCTAATAATGTTATTTATTTTACTATAAGAAGGACTGAACTAGTTATCACCAAACAATTTTGCATTTAAAAATGTAATTGAGTATATACCGTATAAAATTATACTCTAAAAGTTTCAAGTATTCACGAATAATAATTTTAAATTAAAACAAAAAAACTAAAATTGTTATTCTCCGTTTTAATACCTATCTAATTTCATGCTTATTTGAACTAAAAATATGTGTAAAATAACTGTTTTAAGTATATATTTTATATGATTTTTGTTTATATCATTAAATTCTTGTGAGATAGCTTAATTTAAATGATGTTCAATCCTTAGTAAATTTTTGTTATAATGTAGAATATAATACGAAAACGTTTTAATAAAACATTCAAAAACTATCAAAAAAATAGAAAATCAATCAATATAATACAATATAAGAAAACATCTATGTACTGTAGCAAATAAAAATCATGAAAGAAAACAAGTTTTAAAATGCCAAGTATTGGTGTTTGCGTTGTAATATTCCACAGCATCCAACAATGAAGTTCCGACTTCTCCACCGATAAAACACAATAACCATCCAATGCAACTACTCTTATATTGAAATATTAAATTAAATTTAATATATTTAAAAAATAAAATGTTTCATAAAAAAAATTAGAATTATTTTACAAAAAGTTACTTGCCATTTGCTGAGGAAAATACAAGGTTTGGTCCATCACAACCATCCACAGCATAGAGTACACCGTTTAAAACTCCTACACCAGCATAACTTCAACGTACAGATAATTTTGCAACTGATGTCCACGTTTCAAGACTGGGATCATTACATTCAACAGTGTCTAAAGCATGTAAACTTGATCATTAACTCCTAGTTCCTACCTACACAATTAAATTAATATAAATTATAAAGTAAAAATACTTTAAGCTGAAATGCAATATTATTGCAAAGTATTTTTAATAAAAAATGTAGGTACCTATCAATTATTACTGTATCAAATAAAATAATATAAGTTCGACAATAATTAAAAAATCAATCTTGATCAAGTACCTTAGAAAGAATCATTATTTGATGAAATTTCAAACATGAAGCTTGGGTCAAACCATTCTGTACTATTCGTTACTTTTACATATTATATATTCTCACCACTAATCACGAAAATAACCTGTTCAAATTAAATTTTTAAATATATTGGAATGAGACATAGATTATAACAGAATCATACCTTATCTCCATGTCTGGGTTTATTCCGGATGTTTTGTGGAATAAGCTCTTCTGTCTTGAGTATATGAAAATGCCTTAATGTAATCTTTACCTTAAAAAGTATTACATACATATGTATATTTCATAAAATAAAAATTAACTCTCAGTAAAAGCATTTTTAAAGAAAAAACTCACATTCAATACAATTCATAATAAGTAATTCTTCAACTATTTTTTTTAATACCGTGTCATATTTCGATATTAATGGTAAACGTTTTCCATTAATTGGGGTGAAATACATTACATTTATTTTAAAGCCAATTCTTGTTACACCAAACGCATAACACTTTCATATACATAAAACAATAAAATATATACTTATAATTAATTGGACTAGATAAATATTAGAAGGTTACCAAATATTTCCTTCGCAATACCAAAATATAATCATAATGAATTTTAGTTCGCTTACATTTTCTTCGGACGGAACTGTAAGTTTATCACTGGAGATCAACTGCACTACTTGTTTGGATGATAATTCGTGGGATTTGGGTACTTGTGGATCCGGAATTCGTAACTTTTTAAAGAAATTACGGGACACGAAAAAAAAGAAAGATGTATTTTATATTTTTTTGCTTCGATAAGAAAATTGAGGGAAAACTTGACAAACATGATTAGGTAACGCCCTAAAATGTTACACTTAACGTTTCGTATCGGTGCATATCGGTATGGACCGCTAGATCTTATTTCTCTGTTATCTATTTACGCCGTCTCACGGCTGCTGATTAAGAAGACGCCACACCCAACACATGGAGGTCACCGTCTTACAAGATAATAGTATTATGTTCATTGGCCTGTGACGCGATGGAAATAAAAAATGTATTGCGCCGGAAAGAAACAAAGAACCGAGAAGGCTACAGTCATAAACTAATAACCTAAGAAACGAAATACTCACCGCGTAAAAAGGAAAAATTTGAAAAATCACTTACATTAAATTAAAAAATATACTGTAGAGTCTATAGACATGGTCTAGTCATAGTATAGACATTTTAAGAAGAAACATTTTTTCTGACGTAAAATTAACCACCGACACCGGTGTTTACTAGATCGTGTGTAAAGTGTGACTTACTTGTTCATTTAAATTGTTTTACTTTGTTTTTATGCATCGTTTAAATAATAAAAAAAAAGATCGTGGACGTCATAATATTGGTTATTATTGTTTTATGTCGAGCCATTTCACGTATTATATTTTTATAATTCGTAATCCAATAAATGTAGTAGGAATATTGTGATTTATAAATCACTCAGCCTCCAGCCAATAACGCCGATTCGGTAATGGAGCTCAGTCAGGACACGATACAAAAAAACAATCTCGTTGTGGATGGGTCAGTAAAAAAACCGTAAGATGAACAAACAAACATTAACGTAGAGTGATGTTAAGAGTTGATATTTCCTGATTTTCATCTTAGGTTCGTGCAGCCTATATCCTGGCCGATTTATGACATCAGCTCGAGTGATGATGAATACAAAAGTTTTCATGGCGTCCAATGAAAATCAATTGAAATGCTGGAAAGAAATATAACAGTGCAAATGACAGCTCACGATCTACGGTAAGGACTTGTCAATTTACCTAATGGGATAATACATTAAAGGTGCGTTCAGTATTGGTTTTTTTTTTTACTTGTAAAAGTCTTATGGCTAGGGGTCATTCAATAATTTTGTGCGAGAGTGTTACTATGAACTGTGAAGTCATCGTGTTGAGCCTGAGAGCCTAAAATATTATTTTATTTTCCTAACCGTGGTTACACGTTAAAGTTCCCATAACAACCAAACAGTAACAATTATGAAATTAATATTTTAAAGTAATATGTGGCTTCTAGCAACCAATGAATAATATATTTAGGTTACCATATCTCATATACTTTTTTAGATTCTGAGTGTAGCGATGAATGTATTAAATTTACAAGCCATATGTACCAAAGTATCTACATGCAGTGTGGATACTCTTTGACTTTTTTTTGTAAAACAATGGTAGATGTATAGTTTTTTTTATCTGTATGGCTAGTATTAACTGATTGTATGTGCTAGTTTAATGTTTTTTAATTAATTCAAAATTGTATTATTTTAGGGTATACTAATCAGTGGAATTGTTAATAACGAAGCAGATACTCCATCATTCTTAGTGGAAAGTGACACAATTGAAGCGTATCAACCACAGACTGGTCAAGTTATGATCAGATTAATTATTATTTACATACGAACCTAATAAGTTAAAATTATTTTAAATACTATGTTAAAATTGAATTATACTTTTTATAACCTACTGAAATTTAACTGTATTAAGTTATATTCTTTCCCTATTTATCAGACAAAATAAAAGTAAACTATTAATTTCAATAATATCAATGAAATCCTCATTTTGTAACAACAATTAATTTTGTTTAAATTTGTTTTTCTTTCAAGCCTTTGTTAATTACTAATAATTAAAATAATATTGGGTACCTAATAAGCTTACTTAGATATTTATGACCTAACAAATGTATGGCTACCATAATATTATTGTTACAACATAGTTAATTAAAGATAAAATGCATTATTTAAAAAACACCATCCATTATACAAAAATAACAATGTGGTGTAAGCACTGTATTAAGATGAAAGTGATACACATTTTTTTTGTCACAAAAATACTTAACACACAACACTTAATTTTATTTCAATATTGTATGTTGTATTAAATTGATAATTATTCTCAAATAATTTATAGGAAATTAAATAATATCATAGTTCATAAAAATTATTTAAAAAATTGTACATACAGTAGGTTCCTACATATTAAATTACTTTTTGAAATTATATTTATATATATTGCACACAAACAATAGCAATAAAATCAAATCATATAGGTAAATGCATCAATGCATAACAAAAATGAACTGTTATTATGGTTAATAAAATCATAATGACAATTATTTACTATTTACTTATTAGTACTGTAGCAATATCGGGTGGTCACTGAACACCTTTGACGGTGTCACATTATTATTATTTTATGATTTATACTATTGTTATTATCATTATGTATTGTATTAAGTTGTATGGAAAATTTTTTAAACATATTATTCTGAGTTTTACTAATAATTAATCATATATATTCAACAAGAAGTGTACAGTCGTTTATTAGGTATAGACATTATTATTACTATTTCATGGCGGTAGTGCAGTCCATTTAGTTGCCTACCTTCCAATATTGAAGGCACCCTTATCGCAACTAAATAAGAGCTGATTGTAACAATACAATTTATTGTGTAATCTACTCATAAAGTATGCTATCTAGTTCTTTATAAGTTATATATAATGCGTAGTAGGATAGTAAAATATTGTAGTGTGGCAGGCGGACACTATGTATATGTTGCACCTCACATTCGTGGGGCGTCAGAACAATCATAAATAAAATATTTATAGTTATACGTGATTTACTTTCAAAAATGCTTAATTCCAACTGTTTTATTTTGAAATTAAATAAAATTAATTAGTACATTTCTGGTTTGATTATGTATGTTTTATGATAGCACAATAAAATAGCTTTGTCATGAAAAATAAATTAAGTTGAAAAGTTTTGAAGATACATCAGCAAATGTGTGATGGGTTCGGTTTTGTTTGAAAAAAATATGAATTGCCTTCTAGACTTTATGAATCACGGGATATATTGTATAAATATACAATACCTATGTTAAATGTATAGATAGGTATAAATATAAATTCATATATCCATAACATGCCATCCACGTTACTTACATTTTTGGATAATTTTTTATATCAGAAAAAAATATAATAAATATTTTGAATTATTAGAAACGAACTAGACATATAAGTTTTAAATTAAATATATTATTTTCGCCCGGTTCGACTGTCACAGCCCCTCATAGTAAATATCAACTATTGACCACATATCATTGTAACATATTACATTAATTGATTCATTACAGATATATAATGAAAGTTATTATGAAATGAGTACCTACTAATGACGATCTAATTCCAACGAACATCTTGTTGTCTATATATATAGTGATTCACAATAAAAAAGAAACGTGCAGATGTCAATGTAGTAAAGTTGTACACTTGTACTTATGGGCTAGTATACTAAATGTTTTTTCTATATACAATATTAATATGATTAAAACGAAATGTAGCTGCACAAACGCCTATACCGAACAGTATTTGCCAGAAGTAATGAAATATTTTAGAGCGTGTTGATTTCACAATTAAAAAAGTTTTTAAGGTCGAGTTGTAACCAATAAACGATACTATAGCTTATAATATTATAAATCTATTGTAGTACAGTTAGTGGGTTAGTACCGCATGCTACCCATACTTTTAATTTATTTTTCAAAATGTGTGTTTTAAATCACTAAGTATGCAGAAAGTGTTTTTATGCCACTTTTCCCTTATCCTTTCATTAGGATACATCCTTACATAGGAAATCTAAAGTAGAGATACAAAATAAAAACATAAACGATTTAATTTGTTTATATACAATTTAAAAATCAGTACTTTTATAGTATGTAGTAAATATAAAATCAATATACTTGTGAAATGTTATGGTTTTAGCATTACTTTTGCCATTTCTTGATCTTCCACATATGAAACAACTCGGCATATTACATAAAAAAAAAGGATAATATAATTGAAAATACTTTGCACTGTACTCTGTACCTACTTTATACTGGGCACTGTTTATAACCTAATGTTTCAACAGTTTAACAATTATTATGAGTTAATCTTTTTGAATGAACCTGTAAATCAAGCACCCTCTACAATCCTATATTATAGGTACTATTTATGTCTCACAGGTACTTATTATATTTTATTAATAATATTATTATACACTATGGTATAAATGTACAATAATAATATTATGTATATTATGGCCATCCTACATCACATTTACCTCTGTACAATAGGTTATGTCATTGAAAGTGGTCACACTGCTGGGAGATAATTTGCGCTTCAATTATTTTTTACAGCATCGATAGGTAACGGAGTCTTTAACCTCACCTAACCTATAACGATAACCTACATCGATGATGCGTAAGACTGCTAGACTATATTATAATTTAGAACGTCATTAGTTCGGCCGGATTTGAAGACCTAGCGGCTAGCTCTTGCATGTGCTTGCGCCCGAACAGTACGATAAATTACTATAAAAACCAAACCGAAAAAATTAACAGTTCTAGGGATAATAATTTGATATAATTTAATTATTATTCGCTTCGTTACCTACTCATTACGTAATTTTGTACTTTTCCGTTTCGGACGTTTTTTTTATAATAATTCATTATAGTTCGGTGTTGTTTTACTTTGTGGCAAGAAGCTCCGAACTACGGCTGCAGCTGTTGATAAAAATAAATGTGATTACAATATCTGACATTTATTCACAGAGAAGAGATTCACAATTGCTTTTGTTCAGTGTTTCTATGAACAATATTTGATCAACGAAAACGAATCCTGTAAGTAGACTGTAATAATAAAATAATTCTTCGAGACCATTTACCGCAGACAAACTTGTGACTACGTTTTCTTTTTTTCATCAATAACAGGAGCTTTGTATACTAAGCCTAGTATTATACAATATTGAATTATTTTCTTTAATAGATAATTATTTAATAGGTACATAATAATATATTATAATAGTATTAGGACTTTAGGTGTTTTAGATATTCAAAACCGTTTCGTGGCGAAGTGACTGATTGATATTCATTTTTGTGGAATGATAAGTGTATAAATATTATACACCTGTGGATCAATTTATTAAGTAAATCGCTTTGTTAAGATCTTTCAAAAATGGAAAACGCAAATATCGTCCAACGTTCATCTTCTCGCAGTGAAGAAACGTCTGAGTAAATTTAAAATGCTTAATTATTAGAGGTGGAATGAACTCTGACATTGTCGACTTAAAATATGTTTTTATATGAACTTGATTAATAATAGATAATGTACATCAAATAAAAAACAAGATCAAAGACATTAATCATTTATTAATAATTCTTAGTTAATAGTTTAATTATTGTAAGTATTCATTTTAATTTGGTCTGTTTGTATCCATACTGTGTATTTCATTAAAAGCCTAACACATTAAGCATACTTATCATATAACATAGAATTAATTTTGTATCGTTCATTCTATCTCTGGTATTAATGTAGTATAGTTTAATGTTTTAACATGTTTATTGCTCTATTCTAGACCGAAACATTGTTGGGTTTGTTTTGGTACCGATGATGATGATAATGATAATGGTTATGAAAGTAGCAAAGATTGGGTGTCACCATGTAAATGTCGCGGTTCTACACGATGGGTAATTTTTCATAACAATTAATAAATATATTAATTCAATAATTTTTAATATATATGATAAGAAAAAAGTAATGGATATTTTAAGTAACTGCTACTTCAGTTGAATAGTACAGTAGAAATGTAATAACTTTATTTATTGCAACAATAACATCTTTACATATTTAAATAAAATAATAAATATAGGTAGGTATATATATGTAAAAATATAAATTAACAAAATAATAAATTACATGAAAATTTGACAATGTTACAGCACTCCCAAAAAGCAAGCTTGTGCTGGGAGAGCCAGTTCTTAAAAGAATTTATATAAGATATAAGTACTCTAGTATTAAATGATAATTAAAAATATAGATTGCATAAAATAAAAGTAAAAGGAGACTTAATTAGACTTAAAACAAATATATAAAGATCATGAAATAGAGTAAAACAATATAATAAAGAGGCCAGTAAAAAAGAGGCAAAAACAAAATTTAAATATAATCTAAATCTAATTTTTTTATAAATTTTTTAAAAGAAGTAACATTCTTAAAATTATTTATATTAATATTAAATAAAACACATAACTGTAAACCAATATAAAATGTACTTTTTTGACCAAAAACTTTAGTACAATTTGGTAAACATATATTAATATTTTGTTTAAATCTAGTTTTATGTTCGTGATCAAATATAGGTATTAAATGTTTGTGTTTATAAAGATCAATCAGAACAGAGAAATTGTAAATAAAATTGAAGTTTTTTAAATTTAGAGACTCATATAAAGTGATAGTGTTAGTTTGAACAGGTAAATTAAATACAAATTTAATAAGACAATTTATAGTAACTTTTAATCTGGATAAATGTATATTATAGGTTCCTCCCCAAATTGATAAACCATATGAATAGAAAGATTGTACTAAGGTTAAATAAATAATTCTTTTATAATAATTATTAAAAATATATCTAGTATCTTTGAATATGTAGAAGAATTTACGTAAATTGTTATTTATAAAATTTATATGCCTATCCCATTTTAGCATATAATCAAGAATTAATCCCAGATACTTAATTTCTAATACATTTTCTAGATTAATACAATTACAACTACAGGTTGAATTAGGTATACAGTTTAATGAATGAACTATTAAATTATTATTTATAAAATTATTGGATGAAAAAAGTTCAAAATTAATAAATTTAGATTTTGTTAAATTCAATTTTAATTTATTCTTACAAAACCACCCATAAACGGTATTTAAAATATTATTAGCTTCATAATAAAGATTATTTACTGTTGGATTAGATACTAAAATGGCAGTGTCATCGGCAAAACTAAATAATTCAATATTAATATTTGTTTTTATATTCAAAAGATCATTAATAAAAATTATAAATAATAATGGTCCTAACACAGTACCTTGAGGAACCCCACAAGAAATTCCTAAAGATTCACTAAAAATATCATCAATTTTAACTCTTTGGGTTCGTCCACTTAAAAAGGATTTCAAAAGGTTATTTGCAACTCCTCTTATACCAGCCTTATCTAATTTTTCAAGTAATATATCATGGTTTACACAGTCAAAAGCTTTATGAACATCTAGGAAAATACCTAATACTTTATAGTTTTTATCAATATTTTTCCGTATAAAACTATCAACCTCAAATAGCGCGTCATTTGTCGACATTCCGGTTCGGAAACCGAATTGTTTTTTGGAAAAAAAAGATTTTGTATTAAGGAAGTTTACTATTCTGACTTTGATACATTTTTCAAATATTTTGGATAAAGTTAGAGATAAACTGATCGGTCGATAATTTCCACATAATAATTTATCACCCGATTTAAATAGAGGTATAACTGTACATTTTTTGAAGTTTGAAGGATATTTACCAGTTAATAATGATTTATTAAAAATAATTGCTAACGGTAAGGAGATAGATTTACGTACATTTTTAAGTAAATAATTTGTCACGCCGTTTTCATAAAAAGAATTATGATTCTTAATTTTCGCAAGGAGTGCTTCAATTTCTTTAGCGTCTATTTGTTTTAAGAAAATACTGTCTTCAATAATATTATTATTAAATAAGAATTTATCAGAATTATTATAGTGTTCAATTCCTAAATTTGATGCCACATTTACAAAAAAAATATTAAGTTCATTACAAATATCAACTTTAGATTCAATAACAATACCATCTTTATTGATTATCCTATTAATTTTACTCGTATTTTGATATGGTTTACCTGTGACCTCATTAATAATGTTCCAAACCTGTTTCGTATTTTATTGTGCGCGATGTAGTTTATTTTGATAATATAGTTGTTTAGACCTTCTGATTAATAAATTTAACGTATTTCGATAAGAAATGTAATATTGTATAAAGTTTGAGTCAAAAGGCCTAGTTCTTAATTTAGCGTATAATTTTTGTCTATTTCTAATTGAGGTTATAATACCGGTTGTAATTCATTCTTTAATTTTAAACATTTTTTTAGATTTATATTTAATATTAGAATATGTAGAACAATTTATAAATTCTTTAAGTTTAGAATTAAAAACTTCGATCATAATTTCAACATTTTCATAGTCCAAGCATGAATACCAATTTTCTGTTTTAATTAATAAGTCTAAATGACTAGTATTTATCATATCAGATTTTAAGGTATATGAGGGAATATTTTCATTTGTGTATAAATCCGATAACATTAAGATAGTCGCATAATGATCAGTAATATCACATCTTAGTATAAATGAATTAACTTTATTAATTTTAATGTTTTTGATAAATATATGATCAATGCAAGATCCTGAAAGATTTGTTACTCTAGTAAATTTATTAATACAAGGTAGGTATCCATTTCTAGCCATAATATTTAAATAATCATTGCTTTTATTTGAATTTTTTAAGATATTTATATTAATATCGCCACAAAAAATACTTAAAAATGAATTATTTATTTGAGATAAAAATAAGTCTAAACCAATAATAAAATTTTCAAGATCGTCATTTGGAGATCTATACAAATTAATGAAAATATAAAGTCATCGACTTTAATTATAAGCTGCATAGAATTACAATTTAATAAAACTTGTTTATCGATTTGTACTATATTTAGAGAATCTTTAATAAAGATAGTAACACCATCACTTTTTTTTTTTTTATTGGGGGGGTTAAGGCTTCGACATCTGAGGTCATTAGCCTGTTTGTGGGGGAGGGTACGGTAGGTTTTTGGATTGGGTAGATTTGGTACACGTGTGTGTGGCAGAATTTTTGAGTGGGCACCCGTGGGTATCTGCCATGCCCGAGAGGGGGAAAGCGGTTACTCTCTCCAGACATCGTGACTTGCCCGAAGAGAGGAGCCGCCCGTGACCGAGGTTCGAACCGGTGTCGGCTGCGTCGCAAACGACGCCTTAGACCGCTCGGCCACCACGTCCCCCTCCATCACTTTTATTTAAAGTTCCTACAGAGTTTATGGTTTTATAACCATTTAAATTAAAATCAAAATCATTAATGAGCCATGTATCACATAAAACAATAATACTATAAAAAAGTATTTTACTGTACTAAGCAATGCTATAAGATCATTTATATGAGCATTTATACTACTAATATTTAATTGAAAAGTAGATAGATTATTATTTGGAATTAAAATGTCAGCTATAGAATCAATATAAGAGCAATTTACATTATTAACATTTAGATAATCATCAAAATTAAACATATTATTCATAATTTAAATATTAGTTAAAACATACATTTACATACATACTAATTATAAGTTTTGGATGTCTTGAGATGATTTAATTTTAGTTATTTTGGATTTTTCATCTTTTCTCACAAGAATATCCGCATTTGATAACCAGACGAATTTATATTGTTTATCTTTCGCAGCAGATCTTGTTTGAGCAAAAAGTGCTCGCTTTGATTTGGTAAGACGTTCATTAACGAAAACCTTTTCTACCGGCCATTTATTATAAATTTTATCAGTTGTTAATTTCATAGATTTTACATTTCTGATTAAATTTTTTCTCATATCAAGAGTATCTAATTTTGCCAGTATAATATTTTGCTTAGAGTTAAAAAAGTTAATTCTATTAGCTTCAAGTACCTTCAACTCCGTGTTTGTTTTTTTCACAATTTCTTCAACAATCAAAACACAATTTTCATTGGTTGTTTTAGGAATACCTGTTATTTCCACAGTAATTCCTAAATTGTGTTGTTCAATTTCATCTATTTTATATTTCAAAACCTCAACTTCATCAGATAATCGTTTATTTTCCGTGATAATTTTCTCATTGACAATCTTAATATTTTTTAATTCACTAACTTTTTTTTTTTTTTTTTTTTTATTAAAGTATTTATTCAATCTGTTACGATACACGAACAATAAGAATAATTGATGAAAAGTAAATAAAATAATAAAATAAAAATAAAAATAAATAACAGATTAACAGAATGTAGAGGCCTCCCAGCGGAGGTACTACGACATGAGCAGGACTAAATTATTAGGCTAGCCGGTCGCGACACCACTGTCTTTTTAGTCTTTTGACTGGGTTACCTGGGATAGAAGCAGATGATAGGTCGGAGATTAACGGATTCTTATGGTGAGCTAGGCGGCTATTGAAACGTTTATAGTGAGTTTTGGCTAGATCAGAGACATATGGTATATTGAGATCGGTGTGGAGGGTGTGATTAGAGACATAGAATGGTGCTTTTAGAATTGTGCGTAGAGTTTTGGATTGAAATCTTTGAATGTGGTTGATGTTGGAGATTTTGGCAGCGCCCCATAGTTGAATCCCATAAGTCCAGATGGGTCTGAGAAGGAGTTTATAAAGGAGAAGCTTGTTGGAAAGCTTCATGTGCTTTGATGTAAGAAGTGAACGAAGGAATCGGAAGCGGTCATTTAGTGTACGGGTTTTGCCAATTATGTGAGGTTTCCAAGTGAGACGGCGGTCGATAAGGATACCGAGGTAACGTATGCATTGCGCAGGGGGAAGTGGTTGATTGTTGAGGTAAAGTGTTGGACATACTCCATGACGAAGTGAAAAGGTACCGTGGATGGACTTGGTTTCATTCATTTTTACTCCCCATGATTTGTACCATGATTCAAGGGAGAAGAGATGATCTTGTATGTAGGAGGAGGCTAGAACAGGATCAGGGCTGGTTGCTAGTATGGCTTTGTCGTCAGCAAAATCACCGACTAAGGTATGGGGTGAAGTAGGCTGGTCAGAGATGTAGAGATTGAAGAGTAGGGGAGCAATTACTGCGCCTTGCGGTACGCCTGCTTTTATTTCAGTAGGAGAGGAGAAGGAAGAACCTACACGTACAGAAAAGAACCGATTTTCGAGGTAGGATTTGAGGATCAGATAGTAGTGACTAGGAAGGATAGATTTTAATTTATAGAGGAGGCCTGAGTGCCAGACTCTATCAAAAGCTTGAGAGACATCAAGGAAGGCACCTGTGCAGTACAATTTTTCCTCTAGGGCAAATGAAATTTTGTCAACCAGGCGGTGAATCTGATGGATCGTTGAGTGACTGTTGCGAAAACCAAATTGAGAGTCAGGTAGTATTTTAGCTTCGTCAACTATTGGCAGTATTCGTTTGAGAAGAAGTTTTTCAAATAGTTTGGAGAGAGTTGGTAGGAGACTTATAGGCCTATATGAGGAAGGACAGTCAGGAGGTTTTTTTGGTTTTGGTATGAGTATTATGATAGAATATTTCCATAATATAGGAAAGTATGATAAACGAAGCATAGCATTATAAATTTGTGTTAGGAAGATTATGGTTTTTCTGGGAAGGTGTTTGACCACTTCCGTCGAAATTAAGTCAAAACCAGGAGATTTTTTCGGTGAGTTTTTCTTAAGATTAAATTCAACTTCGCTAGGAGTAAAGGCTTTAGGAGGAGGATACATTGGAAGAGGAGAGTTAAGATAGCTTTCAACTTCTTGGATTTTGGTTGGAGAGATGATATTGTGGTGAGGTTGAAATGTGTTAGATAGGTGGTTGGCAAATATGTTGGCTTGGGATTGTTCAGACAGTGCCCAGCTACCATCAGCGTTATGTAGAGTAGGGGGAGAGTTGTGAGTTCGTAGTAATTTCCTAGTGGCTTTCCATAGGGAGCCATCCATGCCAGTGAGAGAAGAAATATAGTTTGCGTAAGACTCCGATTTAAGGTTAGCTAGCAGACGTTTCAACTTTTGGGTAAGTGCATTGTAGAGAGATTTGTCGATAGGATATCGAGTTCTTTGCCATATAACCCGAGCGCGACGTTTTTGTGAGATGAGAGTTCGTATGTAGGAGGGGAGATGAGGAGAAGGCTTAGCGTGCAAGGGCACAGGTTTGGCTGAGTCCCAAACAGAGGTTTGAATATTAGTTGTGAGTAGGTTTACTGCGTCATCAATATCAGAGGGAGTCTTTAGGCGGAGTTTAAGGCAAGTTTTTTTCGATAGGATTGTACTGAATTTGTCCCAGTCAGTTGGAAATTGTGTTAGAGCTGAGGCATTGGCTTTAGCTTGGGGAAGACAGTCTAGTGAAAGCATGACTGGTGAGTGGTCTGAACATGGGTCAATGAGATTAAATATTTGAGAGTGGAGGTTTCTTGGAATCTTAGTGACGAAGATATCCAGGATGTCTGGCTTTTTTCGACGGGAGTTAGGCCAGTATGTGTAATTTGGAGGTGCAATGAAAGTAGAGTTGGTAGATGGTAGTGATTGGAGGAGAGAATTACCTCTGGGGTTTGAGGCGCGACAGCCCCACTGTTGGTGCTTTGCATTTAGATCGCCACCTATGATGTAGTTGTTGTTGAGAGTAGAGAAAATTTCAGTAAATCTGGCCGGAGAGATTTTGTGTTTCTCTGGACAATAAACAGCTGCGAATGTGATAGGGATATTATTAAGTATCAGAGATATAGCGCAGAATTGAATGTCGTCGGATATGGAGTTTGGGAGTGGAATGTATTTAAGTGAAGATTTTATATATATTGCTGCTCCTGCATGTGCAGTGTTGCCTGGGTGGTTTGCACGATAGGAATCGTAACCAGGGAGATTGACGTACGAGTTGGAGGTGAAGTGGGTTTCAGATATAAGGACAATGTCAATTCTTTTTTCCTGAAGGGTGAGGAGAAGTTCATTTGTGTGATTCTTTAGTCCGTTAGCATTCCATAGAAGGGTGAGGAGAGAGTTAGAAGTATAGGAGTTAGGCATTTTGTTTAGTATCAAGGAGCTTGGAGATGACAGAAGTGAGGAGAGTAATTAGAGGATTGATAACAGATTTAAGTTCATCTAAAAACTTAGAGAAAACATCGATATCAGTTTTGGGGGAATGGTTGTCGTAAAATTGATTATGAGTGGTGTCGTTACCTGTTACATTGGCATAGGATCTGGGGCGCGTGTTTGATTGAAGATTGGAAGATGGTGAGCTGGTTGACGGAGCAGGGCATTGAGGAGGCTGCTTTTGATGAGGTTTCTGAGTGAGTTTGGATGAGGTGAATGGGTGACGGCGGCGGTTTTGGAGCTCCTTGTGGACAGTGCAGCCTTTGTAATTCACTAACTAAATAATCAATTTTATTACTAAAATCATCGAATTTTGAACTCATAAAAGATACAGATTTAGTTAACTCCTCAATATTTTTTTCCATTGAGCTCATTAAACTTAATTCAACACCAGATGTTTGAGGTTTTGGCGATTTAGAAGTCTGGCATTCAGAACAGGTAAATCTTGCTTTAGTATTGTTAGACATTTTTTTATAATTTTGCTCAGAATAGCCTGTACAATAAAAGTGAAGAACTTTTTTGCAAGTAGAACACTCGAGTAAATCTTCCTTTTGAGTTGATGTCTCGAGACATTTAGCACACGTAAAATGCATTGTAAGTGAAACGTAAAAACCTAATTATAAGATAACTAAACAGAGATAACGGAGCACTAACGTTACAAAACTAAAGACGACTAGCTCTGGTGAAATCCAGATAAGATAAAAAGTTCTATAGTATGATTGCATATAGAATCTTTATTATATAAAATCCTAAGTGCATATGTGTAAATTAGGTGGAATTATCCTCTCTAAAATCTCTTGAAGCCCCCCAAAAAAGGACTTTTTTAAAATTTAAATGGGACTTGTTATAATATTGGCAATTTTAGTATATTTTTACCGTGAACATACAAGGTTTTGATGGACATAATATTAAAAGTTGTTAATTTAATATAAACTTTAATTAATTAATGATATATATAGTTAAAATGTACTTAAAACTAATTTTTTTGATGTAAAAATTGAAATATGCAAAATATATAACTATTGTTAAAAGGTCAAAAAAACAAAAATATTTGAATTTTTTATTCAATATAGTGAGTATCATTTTTCATCAAATTTTTAGTCAGATAAAACTTATAATTTAATGTTATTTTATGCTAATTAAAGATATCACATTTTTGAATGTAAGTAATATAAATATATGCAATACATAATGATAGTTACGTCCGGGCATATTCATTTTTTTATAAATAGATTAACAAATTCAATATTTTCTTAAATATTACAAATCCAAAATAGAATAAATTGTTTTTGACAAAAGTAATAAGTCCGGACTTGTTATAATTGTCCGCTTAAAATTTAGATCATGTTAAAATGTTTATTGTAAGTCTTATTAATTTAGGACTTGTAATATGTGTGCACTAAAAAAAATTATCTTGCGCTAAAAACACAAAAATAATTAAAGTATAAATAGTGATATTGACTTATAATGTTTAACCAAATGAAAAAGACGACCAAGATAAACCCAATAGGCTTATAAAACGATTTGAGAAAAATTGGACATACAACTTTTGGCCTCTTGGCCATCAACTATTCATTTTTCGTAGTGCACTTTTAAGATTTCGTTGTGCACAACGCACTGCGTAACTCTGTTTAGAATTTAAAATTAATTGTTTAAACATCGTAGTGATTTGTATTAATAGTTAACACAACCGTTAAATATTTTGGAACACATTTTTTTGTTTGGTCGATTGGCACACTGTAACTATAAACATTGGTGTCCACGGGGGGGGGGGGAGTAAGGGCAGTTGCCCCTTGTCTTCTTCTGAGTCAATTATCATAATCACTATTAGGGCTTTGATGTTCATGCCCTTAAAAATTCAAAAAATGCCTTAATCATTTTGAATATAATGCACTAAATTATATTTATTTTTTAATATCGATATAAATTATAAACTATAATAAAAAGTGGGTAAGTGTATGTCGCTCTACTGTATAGTAGGTTACAAGTGGTTCGCTTTAAAATGTATGAAAACAATTTGAATTCAATTGTAATATATCATTGTATACGAAAAACGATTCTGAGCTGAGACGGTTTGTTAGTGTGGATATTTTATATTACATTTGTATTGTTATTATTTACTTATTTTGTCAAGATTTTAACTTTAAATATTTATAAAAAAAACTGTGACTATAAATTTTTAATAATTTTGAACTACTATTGTACTATATTAGGAGCCTTCGAAGCAGTTTTACGACCCCAAATAGTGATAACAATCACAAAATAAAAAAAATAAAAAATATATATTGTAAAATCAATATATTGATCGCTCCGCTCAGAATCTAATATATTAAAGTATAAAATATGATAATATGTATTTTAAACTTTTAAAGGGTAGTAAAAAATTTTTACAGACCTAACTGATGGTTTTGGACCTATTAAATCTGAAAAATAAATTATCTATTTTTTTTTGATAGTTTTAGATCATATGTTTACTTACGTGTATATAGATATAGTTTATTAAATTTATAATAACATAAAAGTATGTACAACTTAAATTTTGGAAAAACTTAAAAATGCTCCAAAAATTCAAAAATGCAAAAAAATGAAAACAATGACCTTAAAATTAAAAACCATTAAAAATGCAAAGTAAAAACTTATTCTATTCGAGTACCTATATGGCTATATGTTAAAAAAACAAGTATCGCGTGTAGCTATATGGGAAAGTATTGCAAAGTGTATTAAATTTGCAATTACTTTTAGGTTCTACCTAATGAATATAAGTTATAACATATCAGTCTTATCACAATATAAATATTTTTTAAATTACTTCGTCCATTTAACTGGTTTCTGTCTCCAAGCGCTGTCCAATGTAGTTTATTATAATATAGGTTTAAGTTGCGACCAGCGCGCAGTGGAAATTAGGCATAGTTCAAAATTAAAGTTCGGTGGCTTGGAAGGGAAATCTGGGTGGCCAGCACAAACGCGGCGACACGTACGACATAAAATACATTATTAAATTGTTGAAAAAAA
This sequence comes from Nasonovia ribisnigri, assembly GCA_027563435.1. Taxonomy (NCBI): domain Eukaryota; kingdom Metazoa; phylum Arthropoda; class Insecta; order Hemiptera; family Aphididae; genus Nasonovia; species Nasonovia ribisnigri. The sequence continues at coordinate 49,725 of JANEHU010004437.1, forward strand.
TAGAGTTTCGGTTAATAACTATGGTACTTAATACTTTTGCATCCTAATCAGGCTGTAATCCTTCGATCAACTTGAAATTTATAAAAGTATCATCTTAGAGTGTAAATGTCAAGTCCATTAGTTCATATTAGTTTAGACTACAGAGTACAGAGGTCAGAGAGGTTGGACCATTTTATCGTGAAATTACACAGGTTAAATGTAAGTTGACAGTCTTGTGTAATATAATGCGGTCGTTCACGAGTTCTTTTTTTTTACTTAGGTACTTTTCGCTTATATTTATCACTGTAAAGCAAATTTCCAAGGACTGCACTTCTCAACCCCACCGGTCATATTATATGATACCGGTACGTCTACTAGTATAAGGTATATGGGTACGCTACTCTTTATGTAATCAGTTTTAAAACGAGTTAGAAATTCCATCATTTGTTTATTCGGCAATTCCCACCTATCTACGTAGTCTGTCCTTCGAACGATAAAGTAATTGCATACAGTAAGTTGTAGGTGTGATATAATGTGTTATTATTATTATTTTGTTTTAAGGTGGTACAAGTGTGCCTAACCTCACACACTCTCATGTTGTCCGTTCATATTATGCAGTTTTTGTTAATTTGTAAAAACGTGTCTTGAAAAATAAAAGTATTGTTTTTGACTTATTATAATAAATTAATATTTATTTTTTTTTTCGTTAAACTATGTGTTTAAATAATAAATACAACCAGAATCTCACAACAAAATACAATTAAAACATGGCGCAGTCGTTAATTTTGTAGTTGTTGAATTCAAATGGATGAAGTCTGTTACTTTTGCATGCGGTCGGTGTTGATGAGTGTGGCTAATTAAAATAAATCATAATTCAAAAAGGAAATTTAATAAGCCAAATCCACTAGTAATGTCCGGCAATCTGGCCGAAAACTTCCGCACGTTCCGGCAAAGTGTTCAGATTTACTTTGACGCAACTGACGCACATTCGAAAAAATCGACGACACAGGTAGCTATTATATTAAATTTATTGGGTCCTGAAGCATTAAAAATGTATAACACCTTGAAGCCTAAAGGTTAGGTTAGGTTAGGTTCAGTCGAGTCGTGTACGCCGATCCGTAAGGACGCACCCCGCAGCAGTTCGCTCCGCTATCGAAGCAAACCCTGTTCCGTGTGCGCCTGCGCATATCCGTCACCCCACGAGTCTCGAGTCACGTGTCTGCAGAAGCATCCCACACCACCGGAAGCCAACAGCAGACACGCGCGCTCAAAAACGCCCGCCGCGCCCAGCTCACGCTTGCGCTTTTCACGGGCACCCCATTTTCGCGGTTTTTCGCTGATATCTCGACCGGAAGTGGTCGTAGAGCTTCGGGAAGAAAATTTTGCCCCCCTAACCTAACCTAACCCGGGGCGAAGATAGAGGGACCTCGAAACATTAAAGAAGCGAAGCCGTCTGCATCACCAGGCGCCCGGGGCCCGGCCCCCGGTGATACCATGGAGGACCCCTCCACCCACATGGAGGTAGACCAGAACGTCCAGATCCCGCCTCCGAAGCCCGGACGCACCACCACGAGCCCATCGGAAGCATTCGACCTGATCACCAAATCCTTGACCCAGCCGGTAGTGAAGAAGCAAAAGGTGGTGGACCACCGCCAAGACGGCTCCGGATCATCTCAGGCACCCAACGGCAACGATTGGAGTGTCAAGCTGAGGGAAAAGCTGAACAAGGCGAGGTCCACTATCAAAGCAGTAGCTGCCGACACGAGGAAACTCATGGAGAAAACCTCGGACGCGGACCTGCGGACGTACATCGAGAAGCTCCTGAGCCGAACCAGCGATGCGTATACTGCAGTTGACTCCCTACTGGAGAAGAACGGCGACGTCGTGGACCTACCCAGACCTATCACCGTAAAGTCCATGTCCGACGCATCCACCGACATGGAGCTCACCCCAGCACACTGGGATAGCCTGGCCTCGAGAACGGCCGCCGCCAGCCGGCAAAAGCGCCTCCCGGAGCCCTCGGCCCACCAGCTCCCCCCGGACACCGAGGCCGACACCGACATGGAGACGGAAGCCGAAGAATGGTCGAAGGTCGTGGGAAGACGCTCCAAGAAACCAAAAACTACGACGACTGTGGCCGGCCGCCCCCGGCCGCGCGACCACAGCCGTCGGGGTTTTCGAGAAAGGCTCCAGCCATCCTCATTAGGAACGCCGAGGGCAAGAGTTACCGCGATACGGTATTAGCGGTGCGCAACTGCGGTCTTTCCAGGGAGGAAATTGGGGGTTAGGTTAGGTTAGGTTAGGTTAGGTAAACCTTGCGACGCTCGGTGTCAAAGTGGTGACCACGATGCGTACAAGGGCCGGCGGCATCCTGTTGGAGGTTGAGGGAGAGGCCGAAGCGGCAAAGCTGGAGCAGAGGATCTGGGAAGTTGTTGGCGACACTGCCCGGATCAGAAGGCCGGAGCGAAAGACCCCCGTCCTCTTACTTGACGTGCCGGAGTGGGCAGAAGTTGATGACGTGGTCGGAGGACTCGCCCAGGCAGGGGTCGTAGTTGCGTCACTTGGCACTGACGGAAACCAGGTTTTCGTCAGAAAAAACAGCGGAGGCAGGGGAGAACGCGTCGCACGGGTGGACCAGGGACGTGCCAGTCGCGGGAGCGGGCGGTAGAGCGACGGGAGCGCCTGCCCACGGCGATTCCGGTCCCGGACCCGATGCCATGACGGAGCTAAGGTACGTGCAAACGAACCTCAACCACTGTCGGGTAGCGCAGGATCTGTTGGGGGAGTTCGTGAGGGCGGAGGACATTGCGGTGGCGCTATTCAGTGAGCCGTACGGTGACGGTGGCACTGGCTGGCACTTCGACTCCATGGGTCGAGCAGCCGTAGGTGTTCTCCGTCGCGGACTCACGCTCGGTGATGTTGAGACGGGTAACGGGTTCGTAGCAGTTACCGTGGGAGGCGCGATAGGTTAGGTTAGGTCCTACCTGGTTAGGTTAGGTTAGGTTAGGTTCCCCCCCGACGGGACCCACCTTGACGTGGTGGGGGGGCTCACTGACCTCGGTCAGTGCCAAGAGGTTCCCAACTCCGCGGTCCTGACTTTAACTAGTTGGGGCCGGAGCCTCCAGAGCCGCCTCTGACCTTAACCGGTTGGGGGTGGCAGGTACGAAACCACCTGCTACCATTAGCAAACGGATCCTGAAGGAAAACAGCAAACCACAACGAGAAGGCCACTCACTAAAACCAAAAGATGGATCAAAACGCTAAAGGAAATTCTACCCCTGTCACAGGCCCTCACGGATTCGGGGGGAGGGCCGTCCATCAGGCAGCAGCAGAGGGAAACCGGAAACTAGGAAATGATGATTATGAAGACACGATTTCGGACGTTCCAGAAGTCCTTTGCGAAAAGGACTATCCAATCACTATCGAGGACATTGATGACATTAGAGGATTCGATGAGGACCAGATTGCCTCCAATGTACTGGAAGTACATGACAATCTGAGTGATGAAATTGCTAAGTTGGCGCGAATAGCAAATGAAATGTTCACATTTTCAAACACTACGAGGAATCTTCACAAAAAAATGAAGGACTGGTGCGCTGAACTTAAAAGAAGGTCTGACAGGGTGGTCAAGTCAAGTAGATGTGCATACCCTTTTGTAGAGGTCGCCAGCGAAAAGGTGCTAAACCTTTCGCACAGCATACTGGAGATGAGTATGTCTTCCACAGTCAGGAAAGACACGGCGGAGAAGAACGTTGGAACCGATGACCTCCTCCCGATCAGCAGAAGTGAAAAGAACAGACCAGCTACCAACGACATCGGGCAGGCACGGAGCGCTCTGGGTAACCAACCCAAACAAGAAGGTCCCATACCGGAGAATCGGAAGAAGAAATCGAAGATGAAGGGCACAAGGCCAACGGCAGTTGTTTTCAACAAAGAGGGCCTTACATACGCGGAGATGCTAAAAAAGATACGGCAGGATACGAGTATCCAAAACGAGGGGCACAAGATTGATGCTGTCAGCAGAACCACCAGCGGCAAACTGCGCATAGTCCTAAGACGAAACGCCGACAACACTGACGACCTCACTAAGGCGATCTCTCTGGCGATCGGAGACGGAACAACGATTAAAACTTTGGCAGACAGAAGCCAGATAGAAATCAACGATATTGACGAAGAAGCCACTGACGAAGAAATTAGGCAAGCCGTCATGTCAGCGGCGGGGGTCCAAGTGAACCCAGCAGTACTGAGGGTGAGGAATTTCGCGAGACGTGGGACAAAAACGGCGATAGTTGTCGTCCCGTCCAGTTTAGTGGCCAAACTCACCTCAAAGAGACTCCGCATCGGCTACGTAAATTGCAGAGTCAGGAGGATGGCTGAAATTATTAAGTGCTACAAGTGCCAAAACTTCGGCCACACCCGCAGCTCATGCGACGGACCTGAACGCAGTAAGCTATGCTGGAGATGCGGAAAAGAAGGACATAGGAACAGGGATTGCAAGAATCCCCCGAAATGCGCATTATGCGAGGGCGCAGGCGAAAAGGATGATCACGTGTTGGGCAGCTATCGTTGCCATTCCTACAGACGGGCAGTCGACATCAGGAGCCGAAAAGAAGCGGAGGTGAGGAGACGACAAGCAGCTCCAGAACCCCCCCTTATATAGTTAAGTTTAAATTGTATGCCGAAGGCAAAAATTGAGGGGATAGAGCCCCTCGTTATTGTAATTTAACCTGTGAGGCCGTAAGCAGGGGTATTGTCCCTGTGAGCGACCATCATATGATGTAACTTTGTTTAATAAACGATGTGGGGGGAGCTGACGAAATGCCCTAGGGTGTCTCCGGCCCCCCTACGATACCGTTAAAAAAAAAAAAAAGGTTAGGTTAGGTTAGGTTTAGGGGTCCATGCCAGTGGAATTAGGGGTCCATGCCAGTGGAATTAGGGGTCCATGCCAGTGGAAAAGGAGACTCCTGGCGTCGGTGACAGAGAGCCAGCTATTGTACGCGGCACCAGTGTGGGGCGAAAGAGTCGCAACCACGGCCAGGTCCCGGACGAACCTCACGCGCCCTCAGAGGACTGCAGCTCTAAGGGTGATCAGGGCATACCGGACGGTGTCCGACGAGGCCGCATTGCTGCTGGCCTTCATGCCACCAGTCGACCTCTTAGCTCTGGAGAGGCTGAGGATTCGGAAGAGACGGGATTCTCCTGCCGGTCCCGGTGCCACGCCGCCGTCGAAGGCCGCCATCAAGACAGCGGAAAGGAAGACCACCGTCGTACTATGGCAAGCCAGATGGGCCGCAACGTCCAAGGCATCGTGGACCAAACGACTTATTACCGACGTCGGCAGGTGGGTTGGAAGAACCGTGCCCAGGGTGCCTCTGTCATTTCATATGACGCAGGCCTTGACGGGCCACGGTTGCTTCCAACATTACCTTCACCGAATGGGCAGAGCGACCAGTGCGAGCTGCCATCACTGTGACTCTATGTGCGATGACGCGGAGCACACGCTTTTCGAGTGCCCCTACTGGAGCGGGCACAGGGACGAGCTGTCCGCCCAGCTGGGTCACCGGCCAGGCGTCGCCGATATGCCGGAAATACTGTGCGGTCCGGAGTTCGAAGGGCTGCCCACTGACGAGGCAGCGAGAGCGGAGTCACTGTCCAACGCCGAGGAGTCGTTCCGCCTGCTGTACAAGATGGTAGAGGGCATACTTACCGTCAAGGAGGAAGAGGAACGGCAAAGGCAAGCTGTTCAACGGGGCAGATGAGGTCAGAACGAGTTTCGAGACCGGCTGGCTTCCTTGCCGGGTCGCGAAGAGGTTGTCAGTACGTGAAGGCAAGGCTGGCGGGCTAGAACGCCGGGCCGAGAAGATAGGAGCGACGAACGCGATTTCGAGGCTGGCGGGCTGAGCGCCGGGCCGGGAAGACCCACCCCCCAAGACAACGCCTTAAGCAATTTATATTTTTGATTGTTAGCTCTCCGAGCATAGCTCCCTGCCAGACACATACCTACTAGCTTACGCTAAGGAAAGTCTGGCAGGTCGCGAGAGCCCGTCGCAAGACGAAATTATTGTACATTGTAAATTAACTATCTATTTATGTGTGCAATAAACGATGGGGGTCGGAGGAAAAGTAATGCTAACGCGGTTCTTCCTCCGGTCCTCGATACCATGGTAAAAAAAAAAAAAAAAAAAAAAGGTTAGGTTAGGTTAGGTTAGGTTAGGTTAGGTTCCCCCCATGGGATCCGCCTTGACGCGGCAGGGGGGCTTGCGGGCTCTTAACCGAGTCTTACCAAGCGATCCCAGTCTCAACCAGACTAAACACGGAGCCTGACCTTAATTGGTCGGGCAGGCCCGGTCCACCTGCAAGCGCCTGCAAACGGACACAGGTGAAGGTAACACCGCCACAAATCCCCCTGCCAGTAGGGCTAAAATGGCAGAGACAACTGTAAACGCAATATGAATAGTGATACTAGAAATATTGTTACTACCTCAGGGGCCTAGGAACCCCAGGGGTCGGTTAGGTTAGGTTAGGTTAGGTTAGGTTAGGTTAGTCCGGCTCTGACCGCCATACCGACAGCACGTACCCGCGTACCGCTCCCGATCAGTTTTTTGTTTTTGACGAAAAAACTTAACCGATCTGAGTGAATCCAGTGTCCATCGCTCCGTCTCGACCCCGCCGTCACGTGAAGACATCGCGCGTCGAAATCCATCTGACAGCGGCCGAGAAATCGCGATAACAGTGTCCCGGAATCCGCCGCCCGCCGCCGGAAATAAATTTTTCCCAAAAGTTCGTCCGATCTTCACGCTCGAGGTCTTAAAATCTCCGTTAGGCTCTAACTAAGAGAATAAGACATCGCGCGCGAACGTAGGATAAAAACCCAGTGCGCTATCGCGACCTAAGCCCACCGCGGCCGGCCGCCCGTCCGCACGGCCACACGGTATTCGCCGCTGAAGTCGAACCGAGCTTCGCACACACCCGTTCGATGCACCCAAAGATTCGCATAGCCCGTGCGCATCTTTCAGTGCACTCAGCGGGTCCGTAGCTGCCCGCCCGACAAAAGCCGACGCCGATCCGCAAAAGTTGACGACCAAGTGCTACTGTGTTACGCAGGCGTCAAAAGTGCGCCGTTTCTGCCGCCCACGAACGCGACTGTAAAAAAACGCTCGCGCGTCTTGTGCCCAGCAACCAGACGGAGCTACCGAGTTCCCTCCCGACCGTTTTGGATCAGATCTCAGTGCGCTAGATCGATAACAGCGAACCCAAAAACCGTCCAACTGAAACCGACCTCCCGAGCAAACCAAACGACCCACGGCTAGGTGCATCACCTAGTTCGGTCAGCATCGTCGAGGCCGAATTTTCAAGACTACGAACGGGCAAATTGGATACATATTGCCCAGGTGAGTGCACTATTACATTTCCCCATAAGGTTAACACGGCCGCCCGTACTATCGCGCAGCCCATAAAGCCGTGATAACGGATTTTGCCACCCCTATCGGGTCGGTCGAATCTCGGATTTTGCCACCGCGATCGCGTCGGTTCCGCCGAATTTCTGAAATTTGAAAACGCCGGTGCGTGAGAACCAGCGCTCGGAGAGCGCTGCGGAAAACAGACGCAAGGTCGGGGCACCCGCCCCCACCACCACGCGAAAGTTTTCCCCTCACCCCGTTTTCAAAATCACCCGTAACTCCGGCCCCGAAGGTCCCACGACCCCGGGACTCGGGCACCAGCCCCCGAGGCACCTCCCGGACGAGGTCCCCCCTACGGAAAACTCAAAAATCCCCCCCCTCCCCCCCTCCCCTTCGCTACCCCGTTTTTTCAGACAACCAGCCATGCCGTCCTCCGTCCCAGACGACTGGGAAATGGACGCCTTCTCCGACCACGGCCCTCAGCGCAAGAGGAAGCAAGCCAGCTCCCCGGCCGCAGACACCCAGGTCAAGAAGACGAAGAACAAGACGCCCAACACCGCTACATCGACAACCAAAACACCGACCACCTCAGTCTCCGGCAGTGCGCTCATCACAGCCACCAGAGCCACGGAATACGCCTGCGAGCTCGTCCAGAGCCTCGCGGACGAATTCTACTCAGAGGATATCATCGGCCCCTGCCTGTCTAAAGTTGTCAGAGCACTTGAACAGGTGTGCAACGCTCTGAAACTGCTCGACAAGGACCAACGCCCGCCACCCGTCAAAAAGGACGCCTCCACCGCCACTGATCCCAACATCGACATTCCTGCCGCCAACGCATCGAAGCCCACGACTTCCTCCAAGCCCGCCGGAAAAACTGGCCAAACGGCCAACGGCAACGGTCGTCGAAGGAGTAACAAAAAATCCAAGCTGGACACAAGGACCCCCACGGCCAACCCCCCCGCGCAGGCCAAAACGACTCAGCCTTCCGAGGCAAACTCTCAACCGGAAAAAACACAACCCGAAACCGAAGCGGCCTTCACGCTGGTGACGAACCCGAAGAAGAACACAAACGGATCCAGACCTCAGTCGACCAGGAAAACGACACAGAGACCCGCAGCCGTCCTGATCAAGGTCGGCGAAGGCCGGACCTACGCGGACACGCTGCGACAAGTCAGGGGCACACCGATAGACTTCGAAGGCCTCGGCACCCACGTCACCTCCATGAGGAAAACACTCAAGGGCGACCTGCTCGTCGAACTCACCAAGGGCGCTAAGGCCACGGCAGCCACCGCAACCATCCGTGACAGGCTGGCCGAGTGCATCGCGGGCTCCACCGTCACCAGGCTCCGGCACACCGCCGACATCGAAATTACTGACCTCGACGAGGTCGCCACCAGGGAGGAGGTCCTCGCAGCGATCATTAAGAGCGCACCGGACGACCAACCCCTCTCGGCAGACGAAGTCAGAATCACCGGCCTGTGGGCCACGCGGGACAGCCGACAAATGGCCACCGCCACCGTCCCAACCGCCGTAAGTCAGAGGCTGACCTACATCCGCGTCGGCTGGACACAGTGCCGGGTTCGCCCGCGCAGACCGGAGCCAGCCAAGTGCTACCGGTGCCACGGCTACGGCCACGGCACGCGGCAGTGCTCCGGGCCTGACCTCTCACACGCGTGCAGGAGATGCGGCCAGAGCGGACACACGGAGAAAACATGCACCGAGGGTACCGAACTGTGCGTAGCCTGCGACCGCATCAAGGCGCCACGCGTACCGCACAAGCCC
>JANEHU010004438.1:0-12573 GCA_027563435.1 Nasonovia ribisnigri
ATCTCATTGCGCCAGATCGATAACAGTGAACCCAAAAACCGTCCAACTGAAACCGACCTCCCGAGCAAACCAAACGACTCACGGCTAGGTGCATCACCTAGTTCGGTCAGCATCGTCGAGGCCGAATTTTCAAGACTACGAACGGGCAAATCGGATACATATTGCCCAGGTGAGTGCACTATTACATTTCCCCATAAGGTTAACACGGCCGCCCGTACTATCGCGCAGCCCATAAAGCCGTGATAACGGATTTTGCCACCCCTATCGGGTCGGTCGAATCTCGGATTTTGCCACCGCGATCGCGTCGGTTCCGCCGAATTTCTGAAATTTGAAAACGCCGGTGCGTGAGAACCAGCGCTCGGAGAGCGCTGCGGAAAACAGACGCAAGGTCGGGGCACCCGCCCCCACCACCACGCGAAAGTTTTCCCCTCACCCCGTTTTCAAAATCACCCGTAACTCCGGCCCCGAAGGTCCCACGACCCCGGGACTCGGGCACCAGCCCCCGAGGCACCTCCCGGACGAGGTCCCCCCTACGGAAAACTCAAAAATCCCCCCCCTCCCCCCCTCCCCTTCGCTACCCCGTTTTTTCAGACAACCAGCCATGCCGTCCTCCGTCCCAGACGACTGGGAAATGGACGCCTTCTCCGACCACGGCCCTCAGCGCAAGAGGAAGCAAGCCAGCTCCCCGGCCGCAGACACCCAGGTCAAGAAGACGAAGAACAAGACGCCCAACACCGCTACATCGACAACCAAAACACCGACCACCTCAGTCTCCGGCAGTGCGCTCATCACAGCCACCAGAGCCACGGAATACGCCTGCGAGCTCGTCCAGAGCCTCGCGGACGAATTCTACTCAGAGGATATCATCGGCCCCTGCCTGTCTAAAGTTGTCAGAGCACTTGAACAGGTGTGCAACGCTCTGAAACTGCTCGACAAGGACCAACGCCCGCCACCCGTCAAAAAGGACGCCTCCACCGCCACTGATCCCAACATCGACATTCCTGCCGCCAACGCATCGAAGCCCACGACTTCCTCTAAGCCCGCCGGAAAAACTGGCCAAACGGCCAACGGCAACGGTCGTCGAAGGAGGAACAAAAAATCCAAGCTGGACACAAGGACCCCCACGGCCAACCCCCCCGCGCAGGCCAAAACGACTCAGCCTTCCGAGGCAAACTCTCAACCGGAAAAAACACAACCCGAGCCCGAAGCGGCCTTCACGCTGGTGACGAACCCGAAGAAGAACACAAACGGATCCAGACCTCAGTCGACCAGGAAAACGACACAGAGACCCGCAGCCGTCCTGATCAAGGTCGGCGAAGGCCGGACCTACGCGGACACGCTGCGACAAGTCAGGGGCACACCGATAGACTTCGAAGGCCTCGGCACCCACGTCACCTCCATGAGGAAAACACTCAAGGGCGACCTGCTCGTCGAACTCACCAAGGGCGCTAAGGCCACGGCAGCCACCGCAACCATCCGTGACAGGCTGGCCGAGTGCATCGCGGGCTCCACCGTCACCAGGCTCCGGCACACCGCCGACATCGAAATTACTGACCTCGACGAGGTCGCCACCAGGGAGGAGGTCCTCGCAGCGATCATTAAGAGCGCACCGGACGACCAACCCCTCTCGGCAGACGAAGTCAGAATCACCGGCCTGTGGGCCACGCGGGACAGCCGACAAATGGCCACCGCCACCGTCCCAACCGCCGTAAGTCAGAGGCTGACCTACATCCGTGTCGGCTGGACACAGTGCCGGGTTCGCCCGCGCAGACCGGAACCAGCCAAGTGCTACCGGTGCCACGGCTACGGCCACGGCACGCGGCAGTGCTCCGGGCCTGACCTCTCACACGCGTGCAGGAGATGCGGCCAGAGCGGACACACGGAGAAAACATGCACCGAGGGTACCGAACTGTGCGTAGCCTGCGACCGCATCAAGGCGCCACGCGTACCGCACAAGCCCGGTTCCGGGGCTTGCGCTGCCCGCCGGATCGCCATCTCAGAGATGAACGCCACCAGATACCGAGCATGATTAACGTCATCCAAATAAATCTACAAAGGAGTGCCACCGCACAGAGCCTACTCCAGCAGACGTCGGCACAGACGGGAGCACACGTCCTCGCCGTCTCCGAACCGAATTGGCATCCCGCCAACGACGACAGCTGGGTCCGCAGCGATGACGGCACCTGCGCCGTCGCCCTGACCGCCGCAGCCGATTTCGTCGTCGAGACACGCGGCGCCGGTCGCGGCTTCGCCTGGATACAGGGACGGGGCCTGAGGCTGTACAGCTGCTACAACTCGCGAAACGACACCGCCGCCAATTACGCCGCCTTCCTAGACGACGTCCACCGGTCCGCCAGCGACTGCGACCGGCAGACCCACCTAGTCGTCTGCGGCGACTTTAACGCCTGGTCGCCAGAGTGGGGTTCGGTCCGAGCCGACCGAAGGGGCGATCAGCTCGCCGACCTCGCCGCGAGCCTCGGCATGAACGTCGAAAACTCGGGCGACACGCCCACTTACAGGAGGATCAACGCCGAGTCGATCATAGACATTACGTTCTCCCGCCTTGCGGCTCCCGCCGTCATACCGAACTGGAGCGTTCTGGTCGACTCAGAGTCCGCCAGCGATCACAGATACGTACACTTCTCCATACACCCGTCGCCGGACCCCGACGACGACGACACACACCGCAACCGCCCCGCCGGCTGGTCGCACCGCAAGCTCGACCCCGCCGCGCTCGCGACGCACCTGGCAAACACAGCCCAACCCGCCGTCAGCGACCACACCACCGCTGCACAGGCAGCCGACCAACTCACCGACTACCTAGTAGCGGCTTGCGACTCGTGCATGCCTCCGAGGGCCACCCCGAGAGTGGGCAGAGGATCTGTCCACTGGTGGTCCAACGACTTGACAGCGCTCCGCTGCTCCACGATCAGGGCGAGAAGGGCCGCACAACGGTCCGCCCGCAGGCGCGACTCGGCCGAAACGACGGACGCCTACCGCACCGCCTACTCCGTAACGCGGAAGTCCCTACGCGACGCCGTCCGTGCGGCTCAGGCCAACAGCTGGTCCGAACTATGTCGCGCCGTCGACGACGACCCCTGGGGCCTCCCCTACAGGGTTGTCACAAAGAAGCTCTCCCGCAAGCGGCCGGGCGTCGAGGCGCGCGGCAGGGAGGAAGCCATCGCGGACCATCTATTCCCGGATCTACCGGCCACAGACTGGGCCACCGAGCCCCGCCTCAACGACGACGGCCAAACCCCCCCGTTCACCGCGCTAGAGCTGCGCGAGGCGTGTCGCCGGCTCCCGGCGGGCAAAGCCTCCGGACCCGACGGCATACCGAACGAGGTACTGCTCCGCGTGTCGAGAATCGTGCCTCGGGTATTCCTCGACGCCTTTAACCGCTGCCTCGCTGAGAACGAATTCCCCGTCCGATGGAAGGCTTCAAGACTAGTCCTCCTCCTAAAAGGCCCGGACAAACCACCGCTCGCCCCGTCCAGCTATAGACCCTTGTGCATGCTCAATTCAACTGCCAAGCTGCTCGAACGACTCCTACTCTCCAGGCTAAATCAACATCTCGACTTGACCGGACAACGATCGGAAAATCAGTACGGGTTCCGGCACGGGCGGTCAACGGAGGACGCCATCCAGAGGGTCATCTCCGCTGCCCGAGGAGCCGCCTCCGGCGCCACTCAACATCGCGACCTCTGCGTGGCGGTGTCCCTCGATGTGCGCAACGCGTTCAACACAGTTCCCTGGCCGCGCATCGACGCCGCCCTCAGAAGGAAAAACGTTCCCGCCTACATAAACCGGACCGTTCGCTCGTATCTCCAAGACAGAACCCTACTCGTCGGCGAGGCGTTAACGGCACGCAGGACCACCTGCGGAGTCCCACAGGGCTCGGTCCTCGGACCGTCCCTGTGGAACGCGTTCTACGACGAACTGCTTGACATCGACATGCCGCCCGGAGCGCAACTGGTCGCCTTCGCCGACGACGTGGCCGTCGTAGGAACGTCCCGGACCGGCCCGTCCGCAACCGCCCTCCTGAATCCGGTGCTGCAAACCGTTAGCACGTGGATGCGCGACAACGGACTCGCAGTCGCGCCACAAAAATCCGAGGCCGTCGTCCTGACCGGGAAGTACGTCTTTACCGACCCAGCCCTAATTGTCGACGGGCACGCCGTCCCAGTGAACAAGTCCATACGATACCTCGGCGTACAGCTGGACACACGGCTGTCCTTCACCGAGCACATAGGTTGTGCTAGTGAAGAAGTAGGTTAGGTTAGGTTAGGTTAGGTTAGGTTCCCCCCCGACGGGACCCACCTTGCCGTGGTGGGGGGGCTCACGGGCTATAGCGCGTGCCAAGCGGTTCCAACCTGGCGGTAGGTATAAAACGCAAGGGAGAAAACCCTTAAAAAAACGCAATATGGACGTTCTCGAACAAAATATTGTTACTACCCCAGGGGCTTCGGAACCCCAGGGGTCGGCAGTCGGGAGTGAGCAAGCGGGCTCCCGGCGGTCGTCATCCAACGACTGCAGGGGTACGGGGGTGGCCAGCCAGGCCCCCGTCATCCTTCATGCTACTAGTGCTGAGCCAAAATACGACCTTGAGTCCGCCAGCCAAGAAACCAACGGATCGAACACAGCCAAAGCAATTACCAGACTTTCCAAGAGTGTCAAATCTCTCAAGACTAGCCTGATCGCACAAGATGGAGACCTGAAGCAGCTTTTCCAGAAAGCGACTGCGCTGGAAAGCGCAGTGGAGAAAAGCCGCAGTCAGCTGGTCAAAGATGCGGTAGAAGAGTTGCTAGCTGTGGTGGAAGGAATCAAGAGCAAGAGGGACCCAGTCGTTCGGGCTATCAATGCAGTGGTGTTCAATGCATTAACTCTGGAAACGGAAGCGAGGAGACCACCTGCGGTCCAAACATCAAACTCGGAGACGCAGACGACCATTCTGCAGGAGACACCGCCTGAGGGTGGGCGGGCCTCAACCAAGGACGCTGGGACGGATACCCCCTGCTGGTGGGACCTCCGTGACCCTACCCAACAGCAGACCGGTCGGAGGAAAGCTACCAAGTCCAATAGGGTGGCGAGATCTGCTGAAGGGGGACGACGACCACAGAGAGGATCGAGTGTGGAAGCTGAAAAGCTGTCTTCAACAGAGGAGGACCCTCCCCCCAAAGATGAAGAGTTCATACTAGTGAAGAAAAGGGGAAAGACGAAGAAAACTGCTAAGGCAGAAGTTCCAGCAGTGACTAAGCCGAAACTGACCAAAGAATCAGTCGGCGTCAAACGCAAACGTCTGCCTAAGACACAGGCGGTGGTCGTCGACAAGCCGACTGGCAACGTGACGTACGCAGACATGGTTAAAGAAATCAAGACGGCTGCGAGTCAGGAAGCATTAACGTTTGACATCACGACTAGGAGGGCGAAGTCTGGGAACATAATACTAGAAACCAACCTCAAGGAACATGCTGATGACCTCGCTAGCGCGCTCAAGCGACGGTTTGGCGAGTCAAGGGGCATCAGGCGCCCTTCCCCGAGTGTCGCTCTGCTACTCATCGGCGTCGAGGATTCAGTCGACGAGAAGGAACTAGCGCGGACGCTGATGGAACAAGACCCAGACCTCAAAGCGAGCAATGCCCTGAAGATACAAGAGGGCACGAACGGAGTGAGAACGGCAATAGTCAGAGTCCCACTGGTTAGTAAGTTAGGTTAGTTCTTGGGTTTTCTGCCTGGATGTCCTTTTGACTTTTCCTGGATGTCCCGAGTTCGCCTGATGTCCCTTGACTTCTGCCTGGATGTCCTTTGGAGAGCTGACCGTCTTCAGTTGTTATTGGAGACCCGGATCTACACTGCAGGAGTTTGACGCCTTCCTGGGTCACCTCGAAGATGCTATCCGCGCGAGGGGCAGTGCAAACATCATCCTGGCCGGCGATTTCAATGCGTGGAACACGGGGTGGGGTTCCAGGGTCGACAACCCGAGAGGCCTACTACTGTCAGATCTCGTTAACAGCCTCGGGCTGACCCAGGCGAACACGGGCTCCACTCCAACGTTTGTGAGGGGCTCAGCGACGTCCGTGATCGACGTCACCTTCCACCGAGGCGCGGGCATCACCGGATGGCAGGTCCTGGAAGCCGACTCGCTGAGCGACCACAAGTACATAACATTCTGCGCTGTGCACGAACAACCTGCACCGGAACACCGAGGAACGTTCCCAGAGCCACACCGCGGCTGGTCTGCCAGACGGACCGACGCCGAGGCCTTGGGGAGGTACTTCGTCACTAAGCCCTTGGATGTCGTCTTCGGCAGAACCAGCACCGATAAAGCCCTAGCCTCGGCCAGAGCCCTCGACGAATACCTCGCCGGCGCCTGCGACGCGTCGATGCCGAGGAGGAGATCAGGCCCCCCGGGGAAACTTCCCGTCCACTGGTGGACCGACGGGATCGCGGAGCTTCGCCGCAACTGTCTATCTCTCCGCAGAGTCTACCAGAGCTGCCTGAAACGCGTCGGCCAACCCGGCGTCCAGGAAGCCAGAGTCGGCTACACCATGGCGAGGAGGAAGCTGCGTGCCGCGATCAAAACCTCGAAGACCAAATGCTGGGCAGACCTCTGCAGCCAAGTTGACGAGGACCCCTGGGGAAAGCCCTACAAAATCGTCATGCGAAAACTCGGCACTCGCAAACCTGGAGCGGATTCCAAGGGCCGAGAGGCTGTGATCGCCGACTCCCTCTTCCCCGAGGTCCCCCCGACGAACTGGGATGAGGCGCCCTCCGCCGCCATCAACAACCTTTTCGAGGCGTTCGACCCAGAAACTAATACGCCGGCGTTTACCAGGATCATCCCGCCGTTCACCCTCGACGACCTCGCCAAGGCTGCTAGGAGACTGTCGCCGGGGAAAGCCCCAGGCCCGTCCGGAATACCTAACGAAACGTTAAAGTCGTTCGTGTCCGCATGCCCGCGAGGCGCTTTAAGGACGTATAACAATTGTCTAAAAGCCCTCACATTCCCGCCTCGCTGGAAAAGGGCTCGTCTGGTCCTGATACGCAAGGGCTACGACAAGCCAGCCGACTCGCCCTCCAGCTACAGGCCGATTTGCATGCTAGATACTCCGGGGAAGCTCCTCGAGAGGCTGCTTCTACAGAGACTGGAGACTCATCTCGATAGCCAAGGAGGGAGGAGGAGAGCCCCCAACCAATTTGGATTCCGAAAAGGCGTGTCCACCGAGTCGGCAATATTAAAGGTACTCGACGTCGCTGCAGGCGCAGCTTCGGGAAGGGGCACCAAAGATCTCTGCGTGCTGGTAACGCTGGACGTTAAAAACGCGTTCAACTCCCTGCGTTGGCCGGTGATCGATGATGCCCTCCGAAGGAAGAACACCCCGGAGTACCTGGTCGAGATGCTCCGCTCGTGGCTTACCGACAGGGAGCTGCTGACAGGCGAGGAGCTGGCTCCCAGACGTATCACGTGTGGAGTACCGCAGGGATCGGTCTTGGGGCCAGCCCTCTGGAACGTGGCATACGACTCGCTCCTGGAGATGAAGGTCCCAGACGGCGTACATCTCGTAGGGTTTGCTGACGACTTGGCAGTTATCGGCGTGGCGAGGACAGGTCAGTTGTTGGAGGACGCGGTCAATCCAACGTTGGAAACCATCGATGTTTGGATGAGCAGCAGAGGCCTGGAACTAGCCCACCATAAAAGTGAAGCAGTGATTCTCTCGGGGAGACGGGCTTTTACACCACCTCGATTGCGCGTAGGCGGGCACGAGATCGAGCTGAGCGGCAAGCTTCGATACCTCGGCGTGATCTTAGACAAGAGGCTCACCTTCGGTCCGCATGTGGACATGGTTGCTAAAAAAGCCTCCAGGACGGCAGTGTCCCTGGCCAGGCTAATGCCAAACCTTAGGGGTCCATGCCAGTGGAAAAGGAGACTCCTGGCGTCGGTGACAGAGAGCCAGCTATTGTACGCGGCACCAGTGTGGGGCGAAAGAGTCGCAGCCACGGCCAGGTCCCGGACGAACCTCACGCGCCCTCAGAGGACTGCAGCTCTAAGGGTGATCAGGGCATACCGGACGGTGTCCGACGAGGCCGCATTACTGCTGGCCTTCATGCCACCAGTCGACCTCTTAGCTCTGGAGAGGCTGAGAATTCGGAAGAGACGGGATACTCCTGCAGGTCCCGGTGCCACGCCACCGTCGAAGGCCGCCATCAAGACGGCGGAAAGGAAGACCACCGTCGTACTATGGCAAGCCAGATGGGCCGCTACGTCCAAGGCATCGTGGACCAAACGACTTATACCCGACGTCGGCAGGTGGGTTGGAAGAACCGTGCCCAGGGTGCCTCTGTCATTCCATATGACGCAGGCCTTGACGGGCCACGGTTGCTTCCAACATTACCTTCACCGAATGGGCAGAGCGACCAGTGCGAGCTGCCATCACTGTGACTCTATGTGCGATGACGCGGAGCACACGCTTTTCGAGTGCCCCTACTGGAGCGGGCACAGGGACGAGCTGTCCGCCCAGCTGGGTCACCGGCCAGGCGTCGCCGATATGCCGGAAATACTGTGCGGTCCGGAGTTCGAAGGGCTGCCCACTGACGAGGCAGCGAGAGCGGAGTCACTGTCCAACGCCGAGGAGTCGTTCCGCCTGCTGTACAAGATGGTAGAGGGCATACTTACCGTCAAGGAGGAAGAGGAACGGCAAAGGCAAGCTGTTCAACGGGGCAGATGAGGTCAGAACGAGTTTCGAGACCGGCTGGCTTCCTTGCCGGGTCGCGAAGAGGTTGTCAGTACGTGAAGGCAAGGCTGGCGGGCTAGAACGCCGGGCCGAGAAGATAGGAGCGACGAACGCGATTTCGAGGTTGGCGGGCTGAGCGCCGGGCCGGGAAGATCCACCCCCCCAAGACAACGCCTTAAGCAATTTATATTTTTGATTGTTAGCTCTCCGAGCATAGCTCCCTGCCAGACACATACCTACTAGCTTACGCTAAGGAAAGTCTGGCAGGTCGCGAGAGCCCGTCGCAAGACGAAATTATTGTACATTGTAAATTAACTATCTATTTATGTGTGCAATAAACGATGGGGGTCGGAGGAAAAGTAATGCTAACGCGGTTCTTCCTCCGGTCCTCGATACCACGGTTAAAAAAAAAAAGGTTAGGTTAGGTTAGGTTGAGTCCGGCTCCGAACGCCATACCGACAGCACGCACCTCCGTATCGCTCCCGTCGAGTTTTTTGTTTTCGCGGAAAGGTTAGGTTAGGTTAGGTTAGGGTAGGTTAGGTTAGGTTAGGTTAGGTTAGGTTAGGTTAGGTTAGGTTAGGTTAGGTTAGGTTAGGGTTAGGTTAGGTTAGGTTAGGTTAGGGTTAGGTTAGGTTAGGTTAGGTTAGGTTAGGTTAGGTTAAGTCCAGCGGTGGCTGACGTTGCAGTAACAAGTGCTCCCGGGCAATCTTCGTTTATCTTTGGCAATACCGAACCGTTTTTTGCGCCGTAAGTTTTGATTGACGCGTTACTCCGTTCCGCATCGACCGGTGCAAACTGCGCGAAATTCGGACACGAACTCGCAGAGTTACCACGTATTCAATTTTTCCGCGTGGTTAGGTTAGGTTAGGTTCAGTCCGGCTCTGATCCCAGTCCGGCTCTGATCGCCAGTCCGGCTCTGATCGCCAGTCCGGCTCTGATCGCCAGTCCGGCTCTGATCGCCAGTCCGGCTCTGATCGCCATACCGACAGCACGCACCTCCGTATCGCTCCCGTCGTGTTTTTTGTTTTCGCGGAAAACATCAAACCGATCTGCTCGATCCAGGTACCTATCGATTCGTCTCGACACCGCCGTCACGTGAAGACATCGCGCGTCGAATTCGGTTCAGTTCCGCCCGAGAAATCGCGAAAACAGTGTTCGAAATTCCGCCGCCGCCGCCGATTAAAAAGCTCGACCAAAAAGTTCCTCCGATTCGCCCGATACATGTCTTAACGCTTCAGCGGCCCGCCACTAAGCGGAAAAGCCATCGCGCGCGATCGTAGGTCGAAACCCGAGCGAGATACGGCGACTTAAGCCCACCGCGGCTGGCCGCCCTATCGCACGGCGACACCAGATTCGCCCTCAAAGCTCAACCGATCGTTCTACGCACCCGCTCGATACGTCAAAACATCCGCGTGGCCCACGCGCATTTTTCTGTGTACTCAGCGGGTCCGTACCGGCCCCCCCGAGCAAAGCCGACAACGGTTTGTAAGGGAACCGGGAAAAAGCGCTACCGAATTACGCAGATTCAAAAACTTCGCCAATCCGGGCAACCGCGCACCCAAACGCGCAATTCCGATCGCGCGTTAAGCGTACGGCGTCAGTGCGGAGACAACGCGAGTGAGTTTTTCAACGCAGCTGCCAAACTCAGCCCACCAGACCAACTCCAGTCGGCCCTAATCCGGCCGCACTCAAACGTCAACCCTGGTCTTACCAGACGTCTGACGCTCAGGCCCATCAGCTGGTCCGGTCCGCCTCGACGAGGCCGAATTTATAAGACCACGAACGGGCAAATCGGAGACATATTGCCCAGGTGAGTGCACTAATACACTTACCCATAAGGTTTACACGGCCGCCCGCACTATCACGCAGCCCATAAAGCCGTGATAACGGTTTTCGCCACCCCTATCGGGTCGGTCGATTCGCGGATTGCCACCGCGATCGCGTCGGTCCCGTCCCGAATTTTGAAAACGCCGGTGCGTGAGAACCAGCGCTCGGAGAGCGCTGCGGAAAACAGACGCAAGGTCGGGGCACCCGCCCGCACCCCCACGCGAAAGTTTTCCCCTCACCCCGTTTTCAAAATCACCCGCAACTCCGGCCCCGAAGGTCCCACGACACCGGGACTCAGGCACCAGCCCCCGAGGCACCTCCCGGACGAGGTCCCCCCTACGGAAAACCCAAAAATCCCCCCCCCTCCCCCTCCCCTTCGCGACCCCGTTTTTTCAGACAACCAGCCATGCCGTCCTCCGTCCCAGACGACTGGGAAATGGACGCCTTCTCCGACCACGGCCCTCAGCGCAAGAGGAAGCAAGCCAGCTCCCCGGCCGCAGACACCCAGGTCAAGAAGACGAAGAATAAGACGCCCAACACCGCTACTTCGACAACAACCAAACCACCGACCACCTCAGGCTCCGGCAACGCGCTCACCACAGCTACTAGAGCCACGGAATATGCATGCGAGCTCGTCCGAAGCCTCGCGGACGAGTCCTACTCCGAGGAGCTCATCGGCCCCTGCCTGTCCAAAGTCGCCAGAGCACTCGAGCAAGTCTGTAACGCTCTGAAACTGCTCGAAAAGGACCAACGGCCGCCACCCGGCAAAAAAGACGCCTCCACCGCCACCGAGCCCAACACCGGCACGCCTGCCGCCAACGAACCGAAGACTTCCTCCAAGCCCGCCGGAAAAACCGGCCAAACGGCCAACGGCAACAGACGTCAGAGGAAGACCAAAAAATCCAAGCTGGACCAAAGGACCCCCGCGGGCAACACCTCCGCGCAGGCCAAAACGGCTCCGCCTTCCGAGGCAACCTCACAACCCGGAAAAACCCAACCCGAAGAACCCGAAGAACCATTCACACTGGTGGCGTACACCAGGAGCAAGCCAAACGCTCACAGACCCCAGACGTCCAGGAAAACCGCTGTGAGACCCGCAGCCGTCCTGATCAAGGTCGGCGAAGGACGAACCTACGCGGACACGCTCCGTCAAGTCAGGGGCACGCAAATCGACTTCGAAGGCCTTGGAACCCACGTGACCTCCATGAGGAAAACCCTCAAAGGCGACCTGCTCGTCGAGCTCACCAGGGGCGCCAAGGCCTCTGCAGCCACCGCAGCCATCCGCGACAAACTGGCCGAAACCATGGTCGGATCAGTGGTCACCAGGCTCCGGCACACCGCTGAAGTCGAGATCACCGACCTCGACGAGGTCACCACGAAGGAGGAAGTCCTGACCGCCATCCTCAAGGCCTTGTACGGCGACGATCTCCCCTCCGCCAACGAAGACGTCAAAGTCACCGGACTCTGGGCCACCCGGGACGGCCGACAAATGGCTACCGCCACCGTCCGGGTCGCGGACAGCCAAAAGCTGACCTCCATTCGTGTCGGTTGGACGCAATGCCGGGTTCGGCCTCGCAGACCCGAACCAGCACGGTGCTACCAGTGTCACGGCTTTGGCCACGGCACGCGGCAGTGCACTGGGCCTGACCTCTCACACGCGTGCAGGAGATGCGGCCAAAACGGTCACACGCAGGCCACCTGCACCGAGGGAGAAGACCAATGCGTGGCGTGCGACCGCATGAAGGCACCACGCACACCACACAAGCCCGGATCCGGGGCTTGCGCGGCCCGAAGAAGAGCGATCAACGAGCTACACTCCTCCGCCCAAAAATGAAAATTAACGTCCTTCAGATAAACCTCAACGGTAACTGGGCGGCGGAGCAGCTGATGGCGCAGACGGCGGATGAAACCGGGGTGGACATTTTGATCGTGTCTGAACCGGCCACTCACCACGGACCTGAAGACAGATGGTGTTTCAGCACCGAGCGCAAAGCAGCCGTGGGAACGTCGAGAC
>JANEHU010004440.1:2500-11849 GCA_027563435.1 Nasonovia ribisnigri
CCCGGGCTTAGGATCGACTGACTCTTTGACAACGGCTGTTCACAAGAAACCCTTCTCCACGGCAGCCCCCGAGGGCCCCTCTCGAGTATTTGCTACTACCACCAAGATCTGCACCGACGGCGGCTCCAGGCGGTCTCGCGACCTGCCCTTCGACGCACACCGCCGCGCCATCCTACTCGTCGGGGCTTGCCGGGACCGACCGCCGCGAGCGACGACCGGCCCCACTATGCCGCCGACGGCCGAGTATAGGCACGACGCTCCAGCGCCATCCATTTTCAGAGCTAGTTGCTTCGGCAGGTGAGTTGTTACACACTCCTTAGCGGATTCCGACTTCCATGGCCACCGTCCTGCTGTCATCAGCAACCAACGCCTTTCATGGTCTCTGAATACGCGTCGATTTCGGCGCCTTAACTCGGCGTTCGGTTCATCCCGCAGCGCCAGTTCTGCTTACCAAAAATGGCCCACTAAGCGCCTAGGGTTCCGTCGCCGGCTTCGCACGCGGTTCACGCGGTGTACCAGGTAAAGCCGGCGATCTCACCCATTTATAGTTTGAGAATAGGTTGAGGTCGTTTCGGCCCCAATGTCCTCTAATCATTCGCTTTACCGTATGAGACATCCTCCGTGTTACGAGCGTGTTGTTACCGCGCCGTACAGCGCGGAGTCCCACCGGTGTCCGTACGCCCGCGAACGGGCGGGACACATCGGCGCCAGCTATCCTGAGGGAAACTTCGGATGGAACCAGCTACTAGATTGTTCGATTAGTCTTTCGCCCCTATACCCAGCTCAGACGATCGATTTGCACGTCAGAATCGCTGCGGACCTCCATCAGGGTTTCCCCTGACTTCATCCTGGCCAGGCATAGTTCACCATCTTTCGGGTACCAACGTGCGCTAAGGGTGCGCCCCCGGACGGCCGAAGCCAACCTGGCGGAGACGCCCCCGGACTGCGGACCAGCGCGACTTTGAACGCCGGTGGGTTCGGTCGCTAGGCCATCGTCCGCACCGTAAACGGTTCACTTTCATTGCGCCAAACGTGGTTTTTCGTAAGATCACCGTTGACTCGCGCACACGTTAGACTCCTTGGTCCGTGTTTCAAGACGGGTCGGACAGTAGCCCGAAACTCGTCGCCGACCGACGGGACCCCGCCTGCGACGGGGCCGCGTCGACGGTTCTTGCCGTCGGGCGAGCCGACCAGGAGCACCGGGGTTCGGCGCGAACGGTCACGCCGAAACGCAACCGCCGCGACGAACTGCCACCCGGGCCCTTCGGCCGGCGCCCAACGAGTCGCGACGTCCGCTAACTGAGCGAAAGATCCGGCCGGCGGTTAGACCGACCGTGAATTCACCCGGCGGGGACTCGCGGGCTCTGTCCGTTTACACCCGAACGGTTTCACGTTCTTATGAACTCTCTCTTCAAAGTTCTTTTCAACTTCCCTCACGGTACTTGTCCACTATCGGTCTCGTGGCCGTATTTAGCCTTAGATGGAGTTTACCACCCGCTTCGGGCTGCACTCTCAAGCAACCCGACTCGAAGGCGCGGTCCGATCTCGGAACGCTGTGACGGCCTCTACTGGCCTGGCACCATCTGCGGGCCATGGCCCCGTTCAAGGGAGACTTTGACCGTCACGTGCGCCCCGGCAACGAGGCCGGCCCGTACGCCACAACTCCCATACGTGCCGCGACACAAAAGTGCGCGGCGGGATTCGGCGATGGGCTTTTCCCTGTTCGCTCGCCGCTACTGGGGGAATCACGGTTGTTTTCTTTTCCTCCGCTTATTAATATGCTTAAATCCGGCGGGTAGTCCCGCCTGATATGAGGTCGGAACGTATCGGTTGTTTGTTTTTTAAATTACACGGCAGCCTGCGATCCGCGCTCCGCCCGTACGGTGACCGTCCGCGTCCGCTTCTCGGAAGCCGGAGAGGTCTCGTCGACTCTCAGCCGACCCGGCCGCGCTCTCGCGCGGCGGGCGGACGGGGACGTGCCGTTTGACGACGCGAGAACCCGTGACTGTTTGCCGTCACAACTTGGGCGGACGACCGGAGGCAGCCGCGTTAGCGGTTTTTCCCCTGTCGAACCGCCAATCTCGCACCACCGGAGCGGCCGGCGGGCGGGCGCCAGTCCCCGGGAGGACCGCCACCTGCCGTCGGACGCCTGCCGGCGGCACATCGGTCTGGCCGAGTATCCGGTATACGACCCTCAGACAGGCGTGGCCCGGGACCCGCGGGTCACCGAGGCCGCAATGTGCGTTCGACTGGTCGATGTTCGTATAACCTGTGGATTACACGACGACGCGCAGATAGCTGCGGTCTTCATCGATCCACGAGCCAAGTGATCCGCCGTTCGGGGTCGGGTGTTTTTTTTTTTTGTCGACGAAATTTCTACGGCGACGCGGTGCGCGAACACACGACGAAGCCGTATGGTCTTTCGACGTTAACCATCTTTCGGTCGACGCTTGGTCGGGGGTCGCGGCGCGCGGGCGGTCGGCGAACTAGTCGCGAGCGCACGCGGCCACGGGGTCGGATAAGGCGCGCGCGAGAACGGCAAGTGTTGCCGGTACCGCGGGCCCGTCTCTAATGATCCTTCCGCAGGTTCACCTACGGAAACCTTGTTACGACTTTTACTTCCTCTAAACGGCCGAGTTCGGTCATCTTCCCGGTCGCGCGACGACCCAGCCCCCGAGGGGGCCGAATAACGCGCGTCCAGTCCGAAGACCTCACTGCGGTCGTTCAATCGGTAGTAGCGACGGGCGGTGTGTACAAAGGGCAGGGACGTAATCAACGCGAGCTGATGACTCGCGCTTACTGGGAATTCCTCGTTCACGTGGAAAAATTGCAAGCCACGATCCCTAAGCACGAAGGAGGTTCAGCGGGTTACCCGGAAGCCTGTCGGCCCAGGAATGTTAACACACGCTGATTCCTTCAGTGTAGCGTGCGTGCGGCCCAGAACATCTAAGGGCATCACAGACCTGTTATCGCTCAGTCTCGTGCGGCTATTTTCGTCCGCCGCCTGTCCCTCTAAGAAGAGTTTAAGCTCCTAGGAGCCGGCGGTAGCCCTAGTAACGTATCGTGATCCGCCAGCGACGGCCGCGAACACGGCGCGCTTCACCACGGAGCCCCACGCACGACTGACGCACGCCGACCAGAGGTTGCCCCCCGGCCGACGTACGCCCGCCGCACGCAGGGACGCGGATGGCGCGGCCGCGCCCGACGACCGCCGTGGACGACGGGCGAACGCATTCGGGGATACCGGGCCGAGCCGACGGGAACGCGAACACGGACGGCCGAAACCGCCCGCGCCGCGCCCACGCCGACCCGGGGTTACCCGCCTAGTTAGCAGGACAGAGTCTCGTTCGTTATCGGAATTAACCAGACAGATCGCTCCACCAACTAAGAACGGCCATGCACCACCACCCACCGAATCAAGACAGAGCTCTCAATCTGTCAATCTTTCCGGTGTCCGGGCCTGGTGAGGTTTCCCGTGTTGAGTCAAATTAAGCCGCAGGCTCCACTCCTGGTGGTGCCCTTCCGTCAATTCCTTTAAGTTTCAACTTTGCAATCATACTTCCCCCGGAACCGAAAAGCTTTGGTTTCCCGGAAGCTGCCCGCCGGGTCGTTAATGAAACGCCGGCGGATCGCTAGCTGGCATCGTTTACAGTTAGAACTAGGGCGGTATCTGATCGCCTTCGAACCTCTAACTTTCATTCTTGATCATACGAGAACGTACTTGGCAAATGCTTTCGCGTCAGTTCGTCTCGAGACGATCCAAGACTTTCACCTCTAACGTCTCGGTACGAATGCCCCCGCCCGTCTCTGTTGATCATTACCTCCGGTCCCGAAAACCGGCCCGGCGGGACGCGCGGGCGACTGGCGCCCGCGGCCCGGCGGCCCGCGCACGGAAACGCCCCGGAGGGCGATTTCGAGCGCCCGCGAAGGGCGGAGATGCGCGGGACCGAGGTCTTGTTCCATTAGTCCATGCGACCAGTATTCAGGGCCTTTTGACGAGACGGCCGTGAAGCCGCCCCGCCAGATTTGAGCCTGCTTTGAGCACTCTAATTTGTTCAAAGTAAACGTGTCGGCCCGCCGACGGCACTCGGTGAAGAGCACCGCGCAGCAAGATTGGAGTAGGCGGCCGCCGTCGTCGAACCCCGACGGCCGCGCGACGCGTGGCCGCGTGGCGCGCCGGAAGCACGAGACACGTGTCCGCCTGCCGACAATACGTCCGGCCGACGTGCCGGTAACTAACACCCCGAGACGGCTGACGAGCGCGACGACGACCACGACGACGGGACACGTGGTCCCGCGACACGACCGGCCGCGACACGCCGGACCGCCAGGGTGGTCCGGCACCGCCCAGACACAGATCCGACTACGAGCTTTTTAACCGCAACAACTTTAATATACGCTATTGGAGCTGGAATTACCGCGGCTGCTGGCACCAGACTTGCCCTCCAATTGATCCTCGTTTAAAGGTTTTAAAGTGTTCTCATTCCGATTACGGGGCCTCGGATGAGTCCCGTATCGTTATTTTTCGTCACTACCTCCCCGTTCCGGGAGTGGGTAATTTGCGCGCCTGCTGCCTTCCTTGGATGTGGTAGCCGTTTCTCAGGCTCCCTCTCCGGAATCGAACCCTGATTCCCCGTTACCCGTTACCACGGTAGGCATGGAACCTACCGTCGACAGTTGATAAGGCAGACATTTGAAAGATGCGTCGCCGGTACGGAGACCGTGCGATCAGCTCGAAGTTATTCAGAGTCACCAGGTCTTTGCGCGGGCCGCGATCGGGACGCGCACGAAGCGCGCCGCGACGGGCCGGGTTTGATCTAATAAAAGCGTTCCTCCCGCGCGCGACGCCCGAGGGTGCCGCGACGGTCGGAACTCTGTCGGCATGTATTAGCTCTAGAATTACCACAGTTATCCAAGTACTTGGGTACGATCTAAGGAACCACAACTGATTTAATGAGCCTTTCGCGGTTTCACCTTAATGCGGCTTGCACTGAGACATGCATGGCTTAATCTTTGAGACAAGCATATGACTACTGGCAGGATCAACCAGGGATCTCGGTTTTACAACAACTGCGCCCCGTGACGGATACGCGTCGCCGACTAGGCCGGCGGCGCGGACACACGTCTCGGGGACGCGTGCGTCCGAGCGCCGGTCCGCCCGAAGGGCGAGCCGACGCCGAGGACGGTCGGACGACCGTGACCGCTATGGGCACGGCGTACCGACCAACCGCGGTTCGTGTGTGGATACGAGTGCGAACGGGCGCGCGAGGCCACGCGCGGTAAAACCGGACGGGTCGCTGTGCGCCCGACGCGACGTAACTCGTATGTTGGCGAGAGTCGAAAGAGCGGTGACTTCCGCCGAGGCGGCGGAGGAACCGAACTAGCGCGCTCTCGCCCGATTTATAACGGCCCCAGCCGAGATCGTGGGGGAAGCCGGGACGCGACGCGAAGTCCGTCGTCCCGGGGCTTCGCCCCGGCGACCGCCGGGCACGGCGACGATGGCCGGCCGCGGCGGGAATGTTCTGGCGTCGAGAGCTCGGAACTTGCGAAACGGTAACGGAGTCGTCATCAGTTTTGAGGTAAGGTTCGTGCGTCGGAGGCCCACCGGTAGGAGGTCCTGCGACGCCGGTTGAGTTTGCCACTCGGCGTGCGAGATGGGTCGGTCGCCGAAACTTGGACGGATACCACAATCTACGGGGCACTGGAGCTGACCATTCCGAAGACGGTCAGACCGGTACCCGGCGACGTGGACGCGTCGGTTTCGGCGTCGCCCGTGGCTTTGCAGTCGTACGTGATTGGCGATCGGACGTCGGTTTTGATGCCGACGACCGAGCCGCTCACAAATTTACAAAATCTCGAGTTTCACAATGGGCGACGCGTGTATGGAAGCGTAGTGGTACAACCGAATCGAAATAATACCGCCATCGACGAGCGTGGTGGTAAGGCGAAAATCAAAAAACGGCCGAAGTCAGTGCGTAGCGGCACGGCCGTGGATGATCGACAAAAAAAAAATAAATAATAAAATTCGAATTTACATTTCGCCGACACCGGTATCTGATAGATTTCGGAACGCACGACGTGATCACATCTCGGAGTCGTCGCGATTTGACCGGGAGGCGACGAGTTATGGAGCATTGAAAAAAACCAAAACGAAAAAGTTGAAATCCGCATCGTTACGAACGATATCACCCAGGTTGCCGTCATGTGCACTACCCCGGCATCGCTGAGCAACGTGGAACGTGGATTGGAAAAAAAAAAATTTCGTATTAACCGACACGGTGGTTCGTTCGTCCGCCAAACCGTGGACCGCGACGCTGCGACGGCCCCGTTAAAAAAAAACATACACGGCAATTGCAATCGGGCAAGGGCGAAACTCCGGTGGACAACGACGCTGTCATCGCCGTGTAACGACCTACGCGGTAATTGTAATCGTGCAAGGGCGAAACTCCGGTGGACAACGCCGCTGTCATCGCCGTGTAACGACCTACGCGGTAATTGTAATCGTGCAACCGGAGTATAGGTGGACCTCGACTGGGCGATCGCAATGCAACGAACGTGGGTGGCAGACGTCGTGCGAGTGATCTCCGCGGGACGTCAGCGTACCGGCGACGGGGTAATCAAAATACCGTCCGCGGCGCGGCCGTGGATGACCGAAAAAAAAAAAAAAAATAATAATATTCGAATATACATTTCGCCGACACCGGTATCTGATAGACTTCGGAACGCACGACGTGATCACTTCTCGGTGTCGTCGCGATTTGACCGGGAGGCGACGAGTTATGGCGCATTGAAAAAAACCAAAACGAAAAGTTGAAATCCGCATCGTTACGAACGATATCACCCAGGTTGCCGTCATGTGCACTACCCCGGCATCGCTGAGCAACGTGGAACGTGGATTGGAAAAAAAAAATTTCGTATTAACCGACACGGTGGTTCGTCCGCCAAACCGTGGACCGCGACGCTGCGACAGCCCCGTTAAAAAAAACATACACGGCAATTGCAATCGTGCAAGGGCGAAACTCCGGTGGACAACGCCGCTGTCATCGCCGTGTAACGACCTACGCGGTAACTGTAATCGTGCAACCGGAGAAACGGTGGACCTCGACTGGGCGATCGCAATGCACCGAACGTGGGTAGCAGACGTCGTGGGAGTGATCTCCGCGGGACGTCAGCGTACCGGCGACAGGGTAATCAAAATACCGTCCGCGGCGCGGCCCGTGGATGACCGAAAAAAAAAAAAAAATAATAATATTCGAATATACATTTCGCCGACACCGGTATCTGATAGACTTCGGAACGCACGACGTGATCACTTCTCGGTGTCGTCGCGATTTGACCGGGAGGCGACGAGTTATGGCGCATTGAAAAAAACCAAAACGAAAAGTTGAAATCCGCATCGTTACGAACGATATCACCCAGGTTGCCGTCATGTGCACTACCCCGGCATCGCTGAGCAACGTGGAACGTGGATTGGAAAAAAAAAATTTCGTATTAACCGACACGGTGGTTCGTCCGCCAAACCGTGGACCGCGACGCTGCGACGGCCCCGTTAAAAAAAAACATACACGGCAATTGCAATCGTGCAAGGGCGAAACTCCGGTGGACAACGACGCTGTCATCGCCGTGTAACGACCTACGCGGTAATTGTAATCGTGCAACCGGAGTATAGGTGGACCTCGACTAGGCGATCGCAATGCAACGAACGTGGGTGGCAGACGTCGTGCGAGTGATCTCCGCAGGACGTCAGCGTACCGGCGACGGGGTAATCAAAATACCGTCCGCGGCGCGGCCGTGGATGACCGAAAAAAAAAATAATAATATTCGAATATACATTTCGCCGACACCGGTATCTGATAGACTTCGGAACGCACGACGTGATCACTTCTCGGTGTCGTCGCGATTTGACCGGGAGGCGACGAGTTATGGCGCATTGA
The DNA here is from genome assembly GCA_027563435.1 of Nasonovia ribisnigri. Lineage (NCBI taxonomy): Eukaryota > Metazoa > Arthropoda > Insecta > Hemiptera > Aphididae > Nasonovia > Nasonovia ribisnigri. The sequence continues at coordinate 10,435 of JANEHU010004440.1, forward strand.
AAAAAACCAAAACGAAAAGTTGAAATCCGCATCGTTACGAACGATATCACCCAGGTTGCCGTCATGTGCACTACCCCGGCATCGCTGAGCAACGTGGAACGTGGATTGGAAAAAAAAAAATTTCGTATTAACCGACACGGTGGTTCGTCCGCCAAACCGTGGACCGCGACGCTGCGACGGCCCCGTTAAAAAAAAACATACACGGCAATTGCAATCGTGCAAGGGCGAAACTCCAGTGGACAACGACGCTGTCATCGCCGTGTAACGACCTACGCGGTAATTGTAATCGTGCAACCGGAGTATAGGTGGACAACGCCGCTGTCATCGCCGTGTAACGACCTACGCGGTAATTGTAATCGTGCGAGGGCGAAACTCCGGTGGACAACGACGCTGTCATCGCCGTGTAACGACATACGCGGTAATTGTAATCGTGCAACCGGAGTATAGGTGGACCTCGACTAGGCGATCGCAATGCAACGAACGTGGGTGGCAGACGTCGTGCGAGTGATCTCCGCGGGACATCAGCGTACCGGCGACGGGGTAATCAAAATACCGTCCGCGGCGCGGCCGTGGATGACCGAAAAAAAAAAAATAATAATGTCGAATATACATTTCGCCGACACGGTATCTGATAGACTTCGGAACGCACGACGTGATCACATCTCGGTGTCGTCGCGATTTGACCAGAGGGCGACAGTTATGGCGCATTGAAAAAACCAAAACGAAAAAGTTGAAATCCGCATCGTTCTGAACGATGTCCGCAGGTTGCCGTCATATTTTTCTGGCATGGCTGGAACGGCGTGGAACGTGGATTGGAAAAAATTTCGTATTAACCAAACGCGGTGGTTCGTCCGCCAAACCGTGGACCGCGACGCTGCGACGGCCCCGTTAAAAACGCCGCAGCGTTCTGTCGATGCGAGGCGAAACTCGAGGAATGGACAACGCCGCTGTCATCGCCGTGTAACGACCTACGCGGTAATTGTAATCGTGCAACCGGAGTATAGGTGGACCTCGACTAGGCGATCGCAATGCAACGAACGTGGGTGGCAGACGTCGTGCGAGTGATCTCCGCGGGACGTCAGCGTACCGGCGACAGGGTAATCAAAATACCGTCCGCGGCGCGGCCGTGGATGACCGAAAAAAAAATAATAATATTCGAATATACATTTCGCCGACACCGGTATCTGATAGACTTCGGAACGCACGACGTGATCACGTCTCGGTGTCGTCGCGATTTGACCGGGAGGCGACGAGTTATGGCGCATTGAAAAAAACCAAAACGAAAAGTTGAAATCCGCATCGTTACGAACGATATCACCCAGGTTGCCGTCATGTGCACTACCCCGGCATCGCTGAGCAACGTGGAACGTGGATTGGAAAAAAAAAATTTCGTATTAACCGACACGGTGGTTCGT
>JANEHU010004441.1:0-10741 GCA_027563435.1 Nasonovia ribisnigri
TTCCTTGAGGACTAAAATTCCTTGAGAACTTGAATTCCTTAAGGAATCTAATTCCTTGAGGATCATAATTCCTTGAGGATCATAATTCCTTGAGGATCATATTTCCTTGAGGACTTGAATCCCTTGAGGATTTTAATTCTATGAGGTCTCAAATTCCTTGAGGACTAAAATTCCTTGAGAACTTGAATTCCTTGAGGATCATAATTCCTTGAGGATCATAATTCCTTGAGGAATCTAATTCCTTGAGGATTTTAATTCTATGAGGTCTCAAATTCCTTGAGGACTAAAATTCCTTGAGGACATGAATTCCTTGAGGATCATAATAGCTTGAGGAATCTAATTCCTTGAGGATCATAATTCCTTGAGGATCATAATTCCTTGAGGAATCTAATTCCTTGAGGACTTGAATTCCTTGGGGATTTTAATTCTATGAGGTCTCAAATTCCTTGAGGATTTTAATTCTATGAGGTCTCAAATTCCTTGAGGACTAAAATTCCTTGAGGACATGAATTCCTTGAGGATCATAATAGCTTGAGGACTCTAATTCCTTGAGGATCATAATTCCTTGAGGATCATAATTCCTTGAGGATTTTAATTCCTTGAGGATTTTAATTCTAAGAGGACTCAAATTCCTTGAGGACTTAAATTCCTTGAGGACTTGAATTCCTTGAGGACTTGAATTCCTTGAGGACTTGAATTCCTTGATGATCATAATTCCTTGAGGAATCTAATTCCTTGAGGATTTTAATTCTAAGAGGACTCAAATTCCTTGAGGACTTAAATTCCTTGAGGACTTGAGTTCCTTAAGGACTTGAATTCCTTGAGGATCATAATTCCTTAAGGAATCTAATTCCTTGAGGATTATAATTCCTTGAGGATTATAATTCCTTGAGGAATATAATTCCTTGAGGATCATAATTCCTTGAGGATTTTTTTTTCATAGAGGACTCAAATTCCTTGTGGATTAATATTCCTTGAGGACTTGAATTCCTTGAGGATTTATATTCCTCGAGGATCATAATTACTTGAGGATCATAATTCCTTGAGGATTTATATTCCTTGAGGATCATAATTACTTGAGGATCATAATTCCTTGAGGATCATAATTCCTTGAGGATCATAATTCCTTGAGGACTTGAATTCCTTGAGGATTTTAATTCTATGAGGTCTCAAATTCCTTGAGGATTTTAATTCTATGAGGTCTCAAATTTCTTGAAGACTAAAATTCCTTGAGGACTTGAATTCCTTAAAGGATCATAATTCCTCAAGGAATCTAATTCCTTGAGGATCATAATTCCTTGAGGATTATAATTTCTTGAGGAATCTAATTCCTTGAGGACTTGAATTCCTTGAGGATTTTAATTCTATGAGGTCTCAAATTCCTTGAGGATTTTAATTCTATGAGGTCTCAAATTCCTTGAGGACTTGAATTCCTTGAGGATCATAATTCCTTGAGGATCATAATTCCTTGAGGATCATAATTTCTTGAGGACTCGAATTCCTTGAGGACTTGAATTCCTTGAGGATTCTAATTCCTTGAGGAATCTAATTCCTTGAGGACTAAAATTCCTTGAGGACTTGAATTCCTTGATGATCATAATTCCTTGAGGAATCTAATTCCTTGAGGATTTTAATTCTAAGAGGACTCAAATTCCTTGAGGACTTGAGTTCCTTGAGGACTTGAATTCCTTGAGGATCATAATTCCTTAAGGAATCTAATTCCTTGAGGATCATAATTCCTTGAGGATTATAATTCCTTGAGGATTATAATTCCTTGAGGAATATAATTCCTTGAGGATCATAATTCCTTGAGGATTTTTTTCATAGAGGACTCAAATTCCTTGTGGATTAATATTCCTTGAGGACTTGAATTCCTTGAGGATTTATATTCCTTGAGGATCATAATTACTTGAGGATCATAATTCCTTGAGGATTTATATTCCTTGAGGATCATAATTACTTGAGGATCATAATTCCTTGAGGATCATAATTCCTTGAGGATCATAATTCCTTGAGGACTCGAATTCCTTGAGGACTTGAATTCCTTGAGGATTTTAATTCTATGAGGTCTCAAATTCCTTGAGGATTTTAATTCTATGAGGTCTCAAATTTCGCCCGTCCGCAGTAGTTCGCCGTTCGTTTTTTCTCTCTGCCGTGTCTGGGGCCTTGCTTGAGGTTCAGACAGCACGGTCGAGAACGCCGTTAATATCGCCGTAACTATCTGCCGTACAGAGAGCCGTAGTCGCCCGTCCGCAGTAGTTCGCCGTTCGTTTTTTCTCTCTGCCGTGTCTGGGGCCTTACTTGAGGTTCAGACAGCACGGTCGAGAACGCCGTTAATATCGCCGTAACTATCTGCCGTATAGAGAGCCGTAGTCGCCCGTCCGCAGTAGTTCGCCGTTCGTTTTTTCTCTCTGCCGTGTCTGGGGCCTTGCTTGAGGTTCAGACAGCACGGTCGAGAACGCCGTTAATATCGCCGTAACTATCTGCCGTACGCCGAGCCGTAGTCACCCATCTGCAATAGTGTTCCACTATCCATATACCACCAACACAGGGTAAAGTCAATACGAAAGTCATACAACCGTGAGTCATCAATAAACCAGTGCAACCATTAAATTCATTTCCTTGTTAAATGTATTTTGAATTGTACATCGTCTTGAACGATTAGAATAAATAAAGGAAAAGAAAATATTGTACAAATATATCGACAATAAAATTCAGATAAATGCTAATAAATTCTTGAACTTACAAAATTATTATCGTGTTCAATTATTTTATTACACATAGAGGACTCAAATTCCTTGTGGATTAATATTCCTTGAGGACTTGAATTCCTTGAGGATTTATATTCCTTGAGGATCATAATTCCTTGAGGATTATAATTCCTTGAGGATTATAATTCCTTGAGGATTATAATTCCTTGAGGAATATAATTCCTTGAGGATCATAATTCCTTGAGGATTTTAATTCTATGAGGTCTCAAATTCCTTGAGGACTTGAATTCCTTGAGGATCATAATTCCTTGAGGATCATAATTCCTTGAGGATCATAATTCCTTGAGGATCATAATTCCTTGAGGACTCGAATTCCTTGAGGATTATAATTCCTTGAGGATCATAATTCCTTGAGGATTTTTTTTCATAGAGGACTCAAATTCCTTGTGGATTAATATTCCTTGAGGATCATAATTCCTTGAGGATTTATATTCCTTGAGGATCATAATTACTTGAGGATCATAATTCCTTGAGGATCATAATTCCTTGAGGATCATAATTCCTTGAGGATCATAATTCCTTGAGGAATCTAATTCTTTGAGGATCATAATTCCTTGAGGATCATTATTCTCTGAGGAATCTAATTCCTTGAGGACTTGAATTCCTTGAGGATCATAATTCCTTAAGGAATCTAATTCCTTGAGGATCATAATTCCTTGATGATTATAATTCCTTGAGGATCATAATTCCTTGAGGAATCTAATTCCTTGAGGACTTGAATTCCTTGGGGATTTTAATTCTATGAGGTCTCAAATTCCTTGAGGACTCGAATTCCTTGAGGATTTTTTTTCATAGAGGACTCAAATTCCTTGTGGATTAATATTCCTTGAGGACTTGAATTCCCTGAGGATTTATATTCCTTGAGGAATAAAATTCCTTGAGGACTAAAATTCCTTGAGGATCATAATTCCTTGAGGATCATAATTCCTTGAGGACTCGAATTCCTTGAGGACTTGAATTCCTTGAGGATCATAATTCCTTGAATACTTGAATCCCTTGAGGATTTTAATTCTATGAGGTCTCAAATTCCTTGAGGACTAAAATTCCTTGAGGATCATAATTCCTTGAGGAATATAATTCCTTGAGGATCATAATTCCTAGAGGATCATAATTCCTTGAGGATCATAATTCCTTGAGGATCATTATTCTCTGAGGAATCTAATTCCATGAGGACTTGAATTCCTTGAGGATCATAATTCCTTAAGGAATCTAATTCCTTGAGGATCATAATTCCTTGATGATTATAATTCCTTGAGGATCATAATTCCTTGAGGAATCTAATTCCTTGAGGACTTGAATTCCTTGAGGATTTTAAATCTATGAGGTCTCAAATTCCTTGAGGACTCGAATTCCTTGAGGATTTTAATTCTAAGAGGACTCAAATTCCTTGAGGACTAAAATTCCTTGAGGACTTGAATTCCTTGAGGATCATAATTCCTTGAGGATCATAATTCCTTGAGGAATCTAATTCCTTGAGGACTTGAATTCCTAGGGGATTTTAATTCTATGAGGTCTCAAATTCTTTGAGGATATATTATATTCCTTGAGGACTAAAATTCCTTGAGGATTAATAAGCACTAAGGACTCTTATTTTTTAGGGATTCTAAGTCCATTAGGATTAATCAGCCTTGAAAATCCTAATTCCTTGAGGAATCTAATTCTTCGAGGACCCGTATTCCTAAAAGACTTTTTGCTTATATAGACTTTTAAATAAATATAACCTGGTGCCCAATTAATTTTTTTCTAAATTTAAATTTCCCCTCCCTTTAAAAAATATTTGCCTGTGGGCTCGAAATATACCCTTCAAATTTTTTTTATTCAATTTAAAAACCTTGATGATATTTTTATATAGACTTTTTAATCGTTTATACAGCCAGGTGCCATATTACCTTTTTTTTTCACTCCTCCAAAAGTATTTGCCTGCGGGCTCCAACGTTCCCCTTCAAAATTTTTTTTAATCAATTTAAATCTTGATGATATTTTTCTACAGATTTTTTAAACATAAATAACCCGGTGCAATGTTAATATTTTTCTTACTTTTTTATAAATTTTATTTAAATTTTATTCGTTGAATCAAAAAGTTTGAAAATGTAATTTATTTATTTATTTATTTACAAAATATACGGGTTTCCCCTATAAACATTAAAGTACAGTACAATATATTACTAATAGTAGAAAATTGAAAAGTAAAATATATGTTAATAACAGAATTACAATTTTAATAAGACAGTTATTAAGTAAACAATTAAAACGCTTATATTAAACGTAAGAGTTAAGTAACAGTGTTTAAGAAACATTAGAACAAATTATCATCAAAAGAGGGGTCCTCATTGGCAAGTGACATAATTCGCCTTAAAGGCTTATTTTGCAGATAATTTGTGTTGGCGGTAGGAATAAGGAAGGTCACCTGAGAGCGAGATACATGCGAAGGAACTTTGAAGTTAATTTTGGAAAGCAAGCAAGGGGAATCAATATGGCTACTAATTAGACCACGAATAAATTTTAAATTTAAAGTTCTTCTTCGTTCAGCAAGAGTAGGCAGGCCAAGTACGTTAGCGATATTTGTATAATCGTGATCTAAATGGGGAATACCTAACACAAAACAACAAAATCTTAAAAATCTAAGTTGAACACGTTCGAGTTGGTTAATATCAGAAACAGTGTACGGATCCCAGACAACCGACCCGTATTCTAAAATAGGACGAACTAAAGCGCAATATAGTGATTTTAACGATTTTGACAATTTAAAGTCTTTAGATAGACGCATAATGAACCCTAAAACTTTAAATGCTCTACTAGTAATCATTGCAATATGATGAGGACTTGGACTAAGGGTACTAGATAGTTTAAAACCCAGATCGATTAGATTATCAACGCGTTCAATTGTCAAACCTGAGATATTGTAGTCAAAAAGAATAGTAGAACGAGAACGAGTAAACGTCATGACTCGGCACTTTGAAGCATTGACTTTAAGGCCTATTTTAAAACACCAACTAACATTACAATCAAGGCTACTTTGGAGGTTCTCACAATCAGCAGCTGAGTTTATTTCCATAAAGAGTTTCATATCATCTGCAAAACACAAAAGTTTACACAAAGGCAAGGCGTTACGTACACTATTGACAAACAGAAAAAATAGAATCGGTGATAAATGTCCACCTTGGGGAACACCAGACGTAGACAAAAAGATATTTGACTTGACGCCAAACAATTTTACCCATTGTAGCCTATTTGCTAAAAAAGAACCAAACCAGGAGAGCAAGGGTTCACCAAAACCAGACGTTTCGAGAATTCTCAGTAAGACACTATGATTAACAGTGTCAAACGCTTTGGCTAAGTCAGTATAAACTACATCAACTTGAGACCGTTTTTTAAAAGGATCAAATACAAAATTGGAAAAAACTAAGTTACATGTAGTAGTTGATCTTCCCGGACGAAACCCATGTTGTTCTTCAATAAGGATATTGTTTACTGATGGTTTAATACTGTTTAAAACCAGAGATTCAAATAGTTTTGATAGGTGAGACTGGATAGAAATAGGTCTATAATTAGATATATCGGATTTGACACCTGATTTATGTACTGGTGTGACAGAACTGAATTTAAGAATTGTGGGGAAAATACCCTCATCAAGAGAACGCCTAAACAGCAAAAATAAAGGATAGGCTATAATAGAACGCAACTGAAATAGAAAAACGCCGGGGAGTCCATCAGGACCTACATTTTTTGCACCAGACAACGTAGAAAGACTATGAAAAACATCATCAACAGTGAAGTATGCATTATTGGGTAGGTCAAAAGATAGAATCTTAAGATCACTCACATCATCATTAACGACTTCACATGAGTATACAGATTTAAAGTATGTGGCGAACATGTCAGCTGCATCCTGTTCATTAGAACTTGTAGCATCATTAAGCATTAGTGTTTTAGGAATATCAGAATTGTAGCGTTGTTTCTTTATAAATTTCCAAAAATTGGAAGGATTAGCATTTATTGATAGTTCAGTTCGATCAACAAATTCACGATATAATTTTTTCGATAAGTACTTATAATGGGCCCTAAGAAGTGAAAAGTGTCTGTAATCATCAGGGTTAAAAGTGGATTTAAATTTAGCATGAGCCTTTTTCTTCTTAAATAAAATTTGTTTTAACTCACTCGTGAACCAGACAGGGAAGGTAGACTGCTTAAAATGGCGCTTTGGGACAAAGCGTAGTACAGACTGGTGAAAAGCATCGTATAAGGTATTAAAAGCTGAATCAACACTGAGAGCAGATAGAGTAGAAGGCCAATCAAAATTAGAAATAAAATTATATATATTAATATAGTCAGCATTATCAAAATCGAAGAAGGAGTGAGTGCTATTTAAACCAGGAACATAAATGTTATTATAAAAATTGATAGATAGAGGAGGGTGGTAGGGATCTGGTGGCACTAACGAATCTAAAGATTCAGTGACTGAAAGAGAAACAACATTACTAAATACTAAATCTAATAAGGATCCATGCTTATTAAGGTTGTTGTTATTTTGAAAAAAACAATTAGAGGCAAAAAACTCAGGGATACACGGAGCACGACAATGGGAGGACGAGAAGATTAAACCAGAGTCATCATTATCCCATACGACTTCGGGTAAGTTGTAATCGCCACAAAACAAATATTTATAATTAGGGTAAAGATTAAGAACATGTTCAACAGAGTTAATATGAGATTAATAGACATTGAGTGGGGATTGAGGAGGGATATATACACAACTTATTAAGAAGTTAATTTTATTAAAGAAAAAACGAACAAATATTTGTTCAACATTTAATTCGGAGACGGTTATAAGAGAAGAAGGGATATCCTTTCGAACGCCAATAAGGACACCTCCCCCGAGAGAACAATTGCTAGTAAGAGCGGATCTATCAAATCTAAAAATGTTATAATTATGTAAGCCAAGTTCATTATCAAAAATACCATTAGTTAGCCATGTTTCAGATAAAATAATAAAAATGTGGTCAAGCGCAGCAGCATTACATCTAAGATTTAATAATTTGGATCGGAGACCTCGACAATTTTGATAAAATCCACGAACTGGCAGACCACTAACTGAATTGGTTATCGATGACTTGCATGATGATGGAATCCAGTGTTTTTTGATTTGGCAACACGTACTTGAGGTGCACCATTGATGTAAGAAATCTCAAGATTTGTTTCACCCTTTAGCTTACGATTTTCAAGCTCAGCATAACAGGACCGAAGCAGAGTACGTTGCATTAACGTTTTATCGCTGACTATACGGAAACCCGTAGGAAATTGAATACCATTTTTTACCAAATCTCTAAAGTCGGAAACCAGTTTACTGGAGGACTCACTGTTACCACACAACAGTTTGATTGGACGTGATTTTCCAGCAACAACTTTACCAAGACGAATAACCTTGGAGTTATCCGGAATGACTACACTATGAGGTTCAAGCAAACTGCGAATGGAAGAACAATCATCCGAAATCCGCTGGGCTGTCGAAGCCGAAGAGGACTCAGGTACACCATAAATAATTGTATTCAAAGAGCATCTTTGACGCTCAAAGCTTTCCTGTAATACCTGGGAGATAACATGGGAGCTTTGGCTAGGTGAACGGTACTTTACAACAGTATCATTATTGGATCGGTTGTTTAGTGAGGGACTAATGGCTACAGGCACAATAATGTCAAATAGATTAAGGAACGTGCATTTTAGTCAAGACAAAAAATTCCAAAGAGGTGTTTGGGAGGAGTTCACAAGGTGTGACAATCAAATATCTGCGACCAAGTGGAAGGATAGTAAATGTGTGACTTTAATTTCTAATGCTACAGGAGCAGAACCTCATAGTGTAGTAAAAAGATGGAGTAAAACGGAAAATAAAGAAATTGAAGTACCCTGTCCAAATGTTGTTAAGTCATATAACCAGAACATGGGTGGCGTAGATATATGTGACCAACAAATGGAATGTTACCGTACGTGGATCAAATCAAGAAAATGGACTTTAAAAGTTGCATTACATTTCATTGACTTGAGCATCGTAAACGCCTGGATGGAATATAGAGAAGACGCGCAAAAGTTACTAAAACGTAAAAATGAAATTATGGACCTTATGCATTTTAAAATCGCTGTTGCTAGAGAATGGTTAACTAAATCGCCCAATAAACGTGCACTATCATCTGAAGAATCAAATTCGTCTGACACCGAGGAAAATCAGATGACAACACAGAGACCTCAAAACTATAGGGCACCAGTCCCGCCAACAACCAAAGTGAAGGATGGATTCGAGCATTGGCCAGAAGTATGTAACATACCGAATCCAAAATGCTGTAGGATGAAGGGATGTAAAAGCCGATCAAGAATCAAATGCACCAAGTGTGATATTTATTTATGTCTAACTGCTAAAAAGAATTGTTTTACAATTTTTCATAAAACATAAAAACGTTTTTTTTTTAAATTATTTTTATAAAAAAGGTACCTATAATAATAATTTGTTTTTAAAGTATAATAGTTAACTTAAAATTTGTATAAAAGTATTATGAATGATAATTTTGTTTTTTTTTTAAATTAAAGATTAAACAACTTATTTGTGTTTTATGTTATATGAGTATTTCAAACCTGACCCACACAAATGTGTGGGTAATATATCTAACTGAATAAAAATCTAATAATTTTTTTAACAATTTTTTGAAGCTTTATATAAATAATAAAGTGTATGTACAAAATATCACAAAGTTAGAAACACTTTACATATCTCAGGCCTTTGGGGCTATACTGAATAACCCACACAAATGTGATGGTTAGTCTTTAAATAGATCTCAAAATACATATTTATCAGGCAATTAGTTGATAGATATTTACCTACACAAATGTGAGGGTTAGAGCTGAAAGGGTTAAGAACATGTTCAACAGAGTTAATATGAGATTAATAGACATTGAGTGGGGATTGAGGAGGGATATATACACAACTTATTAAGAAGTTAATTTTATTAAAGAAAAAACGAACAAATATTTGTTCAACATTTAATTCGGAGACGGTTATAAGAGAAGAAGGGATATCCTTTCGAACGCCAATAAGGACACCTCCCCCGAGAGAACAATTGCTAGTAAGAGCGGATCTATCAAATCTAAAAATGTTATAATTATGTAAGCCAAGTTCATTATCAAAAATACCATTAGTTAGCCATGTTTCAGATAAAATAATAAAAAAAGGGCGGGTAAGTGTATGTCGCTCTGCTGTACAGTAGGTTACAAGTGAGTCACTGTAATGGATTGTGTTAGATTTTAATAATTTAATCCAATGATATAATATCATTGAATAAGAAAAATGATTCTGAGGGAAGACGGTCAGTCAGTCTATAATATCTTACTAAGTCTAAATGTATTTGATGATATAATTATTGTGAATAAACTAATTAATTTTAGTATTATAGGCATTAGTATTTACTATAGTTGGTTAAATTCATTTTTCTCAAAAAAATTATATTTAAAATGCCATTGCGTGTATATAAAATATAACAATATATTCTAAAAGTTTCATATACCAACAAATAATATTTTTAAATTATATCAAAATAACTAAAATCATTATTCTTGGTTTAAATATGAAATTTTGTCTAAATTTGAAATTAAAATGTCTGTAAAAATAAATGTGTTGATATATTTTTTAGATTTTTTGGTTACAGTATGATTTATTTATGAGAATTTTTGTTTTAAATTTTCAACACTTAGTTATAAAACTGAACATTTTATAATTTTTTAATTACAATGATTTATAATTTTCGAGATTTTGACAAATTTTGTCAAAATTCGAACTTTAAATGCTTATAAAAAAAAATCGTGCCTATGTATTTTTAAAATTTTTCAACTGATATTGAAACAATATATAAAAAAGCTTGTATTAAATTTTCAGACTTTTTGGCTCACCAAATAAAATTTTATTGACAATTATAAAAAAAAAAACTAAA
>JANEHU010004443.1:0-46298 GCA_027563435.1 Nasonovia ribisnigri
TTCAGTGCTTAGAATCTGAAATACTAAATAGATAAAAATTATCTTGTGTTTGTAAAATACATTGTAGTAATTGATGGTTTAGTAATATAATAAAATAGTGAATAGAAAGACTTGAGCAGGAAGAAACAAGAAGACAATTTACTAGGAAGTAATGGATTATGGAATAATAATACGAGAGAAACGAACCAACCAGATAAATGATGATGAGTGATGGCTGATGAGGAAACATGGAATATATATAGGTGTGTGGCAGATCTGTGGTACAACTGGTATCACTATGTAGCGTTACAAAATTATAAACTATTATGAATATTATTTTAAACTATTATTGTCATGCTACGACGTAGTATGTACTATGTAGTCGTGGCCTTTGGCTGCGGGCGACAGGCGGAACGGACCGACCATACGGATACGACATAAATTAATGTTTTCCGACTGTTAATTACTAGTTATTAATTGTATGTATACAATATACATAATAACGGCATGACGATTTAGGATATACCTACCTTAAAGGTATATCTTAAAATTGACTTAAATCATGTCATGAACTGAGCTAGTTATATACTTAATTAGTTACCTATGATATCTTAGTTCATGATGTTTGATGTTATGCGCGGGACTTGGCTTTACTGGCTTTACCATTATAATAATATTATATTTTATTATGTGGCTTTACGAACATCTTTGGTCCTGGGCACTGATAACCATTATCTCGGCCTAGGAAAAACCGTTATTTTATTCTTCAACGGTTTTCTTTTATTTACACTGTTGAATAATATTGTCCCCACTCCCTAGTCCCTAGGCCCAGACGGCCAGACCAATAACGGCAATAACGGACAAAGTGACGAACCCCTATGGCCAATATTCACCTCTCAGCTACCCTCCGAAGCAAACCCCTTTTCGTTTTTGGCGCTCATTTTAGACCGTGTTTTGGTTATGGTCCCGTTGAGTGTAGACCGTAATACGTTATTCAGATAAATTGTTCCGTGCCAATGCAAATTAGACTGTTAACTTTATTGTAATAATTTATTTTCATTACATATTAAGTACCCAACAAAAGTGCATTTTTATTTCATCTTTTTTTAGACCTGTTGGCTTGGCCGGTTTATTCTTCTATTTTTATTTTATTTATATCTGATTTATCTACTCCCAGGCCAATTCAATTATGTCGTTTGTGAAGAGCAAAATCAAGCGGTTTAACGAAGTCTCGAGTAAGTAACACTGTTACTGTAACAAAGTTATTACAGTATACCACTAGTAAGTAGTCAGTATCTATAACTATCACCTATAACACCTATAATTACCTAATAATAATCACTAAAAAGTTTATGCAAATTTACAGTAATATACAGATGTTAGTCACCTTCCTTGTTAAACATTGTTTTGGAATGGCTTTTAATTTTTAAATTATGTATTTTCAGGTTATTAGCTACCTACCTATTAGATTTTTGTATGTAAATATGTGTTCGTAAATTTACATATATTTAATAAAAATCCATCTATTTTAATTAGCAATAAGAATTATAACATCTCAATGGGACACATGATTCAAAAGGATTTCCACATTATTCAACTGTTGTATCCATTACGCCTTTTTATTGTACCATATATTTTGTTAAAGTATTTAATTTACATTTTAATATAAGTAGGTACCTACCTAGTTGAAACAATATTGTTTCAACAAATTTCTTCTATTTTTTTTTTATCACTCAATTGGTAAATATGCATTGTTTCCTTTTAAGACAAATAAAAATTAAAACCTAAGTTTATTACTAATAGTTTAGACCCTTTGGTATTTACTCTATAATATTGCAGTCTACCTTGTTCAAAAATTTACTTTAAGGTTAAACTTAAAACACATGTATATTGTGATATTTTCCTATTAGTAACCATTTTACCGATTACACTCTTCTACGTCCTTTCTAGCATCTTATGTAGGTATCCTTTTGTATTAAAATGCTTAAATAACACAATTTGAATAGGTAAGAGAATACCAAGGAGAATATCTATTTTTTATTTATGCTTGATAAATACTGTAAATAAATTAAGGAAACAATTATTGAAATAACCAATTTCCAAATTTATATTTATTACATACCTATGTTTGCTATTATTAGGTTGTGCACCACCACCTGGAACATATGATCCAAAAAGTCCATGTCCAAAACTTATTAAAGGTTCTAAATTTGATAAAGCGGAGAGATTTAAAGAACCTTCGGTTCCACAAGTAAGTACAATTTATTCATTTTGTATTTTTTTTTTTAGATTCTGAGCGAAGCGATGAATGTATTGGTTTTACAATGATATGTGTTTTTTTTTTTATTTTTTTTTTTATTTTTGTGTCTGTCATCACGTTTTAGGACAGAAAAAATGCTTCGATTTTCTTCAATAGTACCTTTTCTGATAGGAAAGTGAATCTAGTTGGTACTTTGGGGGGTCAAAAGTCAAAATTTCCCAGTAGTTTTCATGAGCGCCTGGAAAAACAAATGAAAAATTATGGGAAAAACGGGAATTTTTACGGAAAACCAATTTTCGACAAAATCGATTTTGGTTTTTGGTATAACTCTAAAAGAAATGACCGTAGAGACATGAAATTTTGACCGAATGTTTATATAAGCATTTTCTACACACCATATCATTTTAAAATATTCTGACTTATTTTGAGCTGTTAACGGACATTTTCAGTTTCCAATTTTTTTAGTTTTTTTTTCTATAAATGTCAATAAAATTTTATTTGTTGGGTAAAAAATCTTGAAAATTTAATAGTAGGCTTCTAATATATAGTTTCAAAGGCAGATGAAAAATATTAAAAATCTGTAGTCACAATTTTTTTTTTTAAGCATTTAAAGTTGAAATTTTGACAAAATACGTAAAAATGACGAAAATGTGCAATTTATTTTGAGTTAGAAATTCATAAAAATTTTTCTTTTTAAATCTAAGATTTGAAAATGTAATACAAGATTCCTCATAAGTTTGCCTAATTTTATCAATAAAAAAAAGTTTAAAAGCAAATCATAATAAATTTTTATGAGCATTTTAAGTTCAAATTTGTACAAGATTAGATATTCACTCGATTTCTCATGTAGCGATTTTCTTATTTTGTTGCAATTCAAAACAAATAACTGTAGATGCATGAAAATTTCACTGAATGTTTATATAAGCTATTTCTATACACCATTCAATTTTGAAAATATTTTGATTTGTTTTGAGCTGTTTACAGACATTTTTAGTTTTCAATTTTTTTAGTTTTTTTTTTTATAATTGTCAATAAAATTTTATTTGGTGGGCCAAAAAGTCTGAAAATTTAATACAAGCTTTCTTATATATTGTTACAACATCAGTTGAAAAATTTTAAAAATACATAGGCACGATTTTTTTTTATAAGCATTTAAAGTTCGAATTTTGACAAAATTTGTCAAAATCTCGAAAATTATAAATCATTGTAATTAAAAAATTATAAAATGTTCAGTTTTTATAACTAAGTGTTGAAAATTTAAAACAAAAATTCTCATAAATAAATCATACTGTAACCAAAAAATCTAAAAAATATATCAACATATTTATTTTTTACAGACATTTTAATTTCAAATTTAGACAAAATTTCATATTTAAACCAAGAATAATGATTTTAGTTATTTTGATATAATTTAAAAATATTATTTGTTGGTATATGAAACTTTTAGAATATATTGTTATATTTTATATACACGCAATGGCATTTTAAAATATAATTTTTTTGAGAAAAATGAATTTAACCAACTATAGTAAATACTAATGCCTATAATACTAAAATGAATTACTTTATTCACAATAATATCATCAAATACATTTAGACTTAGTAAGATATTATAGACTGACTGACCGTCTTCGCTCAGAATCGTTTTTCTTATTCAATGATATTATATCATTGGATAAAAATCTAACACAATCCATTACAGTGACTCACTTGTAACCTACTGTACAGCAGAGCGACATACACTTACCCGCCCTTTTTTTTTTATTTTGTGTTCTTTTGATATTATATAAATAATAAATATTGGAGATTGCTCAATGTGTTATCCACTGACTACCTTTTTATTCATGCTACCTAAAATAGTAATGTATTAATTAAAATATTGCTTCTTAAGTGTATACTGATGTTTGATTTTTGTATTGGGTGGTGACATGACCACTATTCTTATTTTATTTGTTGGTCTAATAGCGGAGAGGCCTCATTAATTGATTATGTTGTATTTGGTCTTAAATAAATTCCACAATGATTCTATTGTTTGAATATAAACTAAAATATTTGGATCCACAAAATATTCAGTATGATTCATAGTTTGGTGAATAAATCTATGGTTTTTCAGAGTTGTGTGATATGCTTGCTTTTAAATGCTGTGAATCATTGTACCAATTTCTACCTCTCATTCTATGATTGAGAAGAGCTTTTGTCAATCTCTTTTTTCTACAATGAAAAATATGAATTTAGTTGTCATGATTAAAAGACAAACTAAAATCTAAATACCCACTGAGTCTGTATTCGATTTCCATAATTCGGTTGGTTATTTTTTCTCGGGCATTGTTTAAAATATTATATTTAGCATAATGCATAAACACACATCTATAATATTCAATATAGTTTTATCCTATACATATAATAATACATATTATATATTATTAAAGTTATACTGGATTTCGGTTTTAATTCAAGTCTAATAAATAACAATAAATATTATAAGTAGGTAATTAATCAATTGTTATAATTTCTTATAAGATTAATATGGTGTACTTAATAAAATGTTAAAAAATATGAAATATTTACTTTTATCATAATATTTAATATTAAAACCTACTTATCATTTTTAATTTACTTAAATAATAATAAACATTTGTTGATTGCAGTTCTTTAATTTTAAAACATTTTTGAGTATGAATCAAATGGTTCTAATGGTTCTAGCGTATGGGCAGGGTGGGCAGCTGCCCATACCAAAATTTATGGTGACCCTTATTGGGGAAGGGGGAGAAAATGAGGAATATTATTCGCAGTTCAAACCTAATTATAAATCTACTGTTGCCCATACGAAAATGTAGTCCTAGAACCGTGCCTGGTATGAATACAGTAGAATCCGTTTAATGGGGGCACCACTTAAAGGGGACATTAATGACAGTCCTGAATGAATGTATTGGATGTAAAATGAATTAGATAATGGGGACAAATAGATCACCGCCGATGTGTCCCAATTAAATGGATTCGACTGTATACCATATTATGCATATAGCTAATTGTATATATGGGTAAATGTACAATTATTTAAAAAAAAAAAGTTTATGGAAATGTATTCAAAGGTATAGGAAGTATAGTTAATACTTTATTCCATAATTATTAATATCATTAAAATAATATTTTATATTTTTATATTTTAGACTGCCAAAAAAATGGTAAAAGTTCATTCGACGTTTAAAATCGCATCAAATTTCAGGTATGATAGGATAATAATTTATTAGTATTATTATATACATTTTTGTTATGTGTACCTTCCTAACTACCTAACACATATTGTTACTGTAAAACTATTTGTGTATATTCTATAAATTATTCTTAGCGTAAATTAATACATGTATTTTATTTTTTTTATTATTATTATTATTGAAACTTTGTTTTTATTTCGATTATAGTTCACAAAGCTCAGTTTACACAGAATGTTCTAAAAAATCTAACAAGACTGTAGAATCTAATTCAACAAAAATTGGTTCAACAAAAATAAGAGCTAAACGTCTCTTGGAATTGAAAAAACTAGATTCAAACCTTACTAAAGCTCTTGTTGATATTGAAAAACTAGATGATTCTAAAAGTACTACTGACACATGTAAAGATTATATTAATACATGTCGCAGTGCTTGCTCAGAGGCATTAGAGAACCGTGTGTGTAGAATGGTCATTGAAAACTCTCAAGCTGCTTTATATGCAGTTTGCCATCGTTTACGCGAAACGTGCAAACATAATGAAATATTACAGAATGAGACTGCACGTTTGCGAGAAGAAATTGGTGAAAAAAAATCCTTTGAAAAATTGGCCGCTGATCAAATTGCCATTGTTGAACATAAACTTACTGAAAAAGTTAATGATTATATGAAGATTTCTGAGGCAGTCAAAGATAATTGGTTAGCTAAAATGAGATATATTCTGGTTGCCCTGGATGAATTAGAATCTATGGTTGATGGTGAAGTAAAAGAAATTATTCAAAAACTTAAACTGGATATTGAAAATACGGACCCAGAAGGTCCAAACTACAAACAACTTTTAGAGAAATATGAAAAGTAAACATTTCATTTTATTTTAAATTAATGAAATATGTAATAATATATTATTATTCCATCTTCTTAGAACACTTGACAGAAACATTCAACTTGAAGAAATTGCTAAAAAACATGACGATTTGGAAAGAAAAATAATTGATTTGACAAATGTAAGTTTGAATAAATTGTTTTAGATGTTGTTTTTTTAAAAAAACTGAATTTCTTAGTTGCTTTCCCAGCAAGAAAAAAAATGTTTTCGTCATCTAAATTTAAAACTAAATAAACACAATGTATTTTTAATATTCAAAATGTTCACAGGAAAAGAATGCAATGGCAGCTAAATTACAAATTAATAAACTAAAGACAACGGGTTTATCAAAGAACCGTTTAGATGCTTTGGCCACACCTCGCAGACGTGTTGATGCTGAGAATATTGCCCCCAAAAATAAAACTTATGTACTTAAAAATAATACTTTTAACACTGTGAAACCAGTTGCTCAGTCTTCTCCATTGAGAGAAATGAACTGGTAATTTAGGTTTAAATGTATCTTAATTGTATCTTTTTTTTTTGTTTTATTGATTTGTCCGTCAAATAATTTATGTTACTCAATTATTTATTTTAAGTTCTGTACTTATATTTTTTTACACTTAGTATAGAATTAACGTTTGATATTTGACTGATTTTAAGTAAATTGATTAAGTTATATTCTAGTTTTCAATATAAATTACAATTTGCAATTTTCAACTTTTTTAATATGAATGTCTTAATCATAGTTTTATAACATACAGATTGATCTTTTTAAGTTGTAATAGTGAATATGAATATTCTTAATTTCAAACTTAATTTAATTTTTTAATGACAACCTATATTTTAAATTGTCTTTCTTTATATTAATCTTTTGTACTGGCCACTCTGTTATAATATAAATTATCCAAAAATCTCTTCCCTTGATAATTTTGTACCTAAACAAACAGTTCCTATCTATGAATTAATATTAGTTAACTAATAATACAGATTGTAACAGGAAGGACTAACCTAATAAATTAATAACTTTTGTTTTAATCAATATTTTTAAACTTTTGTTTATATATATATAATTTATTGACACTTGGGCTAAATTAAACCTGATGTAAGTTTTTTAGTAAAATTCAAAATAGCCAATTTGTAAATCTGGTTTTTAGATCATTTTGGTATTGTTTGTAAAATATTTATTTAATTAATGAGGCTTACTTTTTAAAAAATTTTGAAATCTCATTATTTTTGTTAATTATAGACTATAGTTGTATCCAATTGCATAAAATATTTTTAATTCCTAAAGTATAATTATTTTATCTGCATTTTTAAGTACTTGTTAAAATCTAAATTTTGTAACAAGTTTTTACTTTTCAAATTAATGAGAATCTTAAAAAAATTAGAGCCACTCGCTTTGGATAAATGTTTTTAGTGTCAAGTGATAAAAGTTTTCTAAAAACCTGATTTACAAACTGGGTATTATGAATTTTTCAAAAAACAATTTAAATCTGAAAAAAAAAATGTTATTTTCAGTATTAAAAAAAATATATAAATAAAAAACACATCGTAACATCAATACATTAATTGCTCCGCTCAGAATCTAAAATATAACATAGTTATATTATAGAAGTAGCGTAAATGTCAATAAATTATACATAAAAAAAAAAAAATTAAAAATATTAATTAGAACAAATGTTAATCAATTGATTAATGTTTATTCCTATGATGTACAGATGCCTTTTTTTTACTAAAAAATTTAATTTACAATTATAAAAAAAAAACTAAAGGTATTGAAAATATACGTATACAGCTCAAAATGAGTCCAAAAATGTTGTGTACCTACACGGCTACGGCTATTTATTTTAGAGTTACACCAAAAACCAAAAAATCGATTTTGTCGTAAATATTAATATTTGTTTTGTTTTTTTGGCGCTTTTGAAAACTTCTGGGATATTTATTTACCTATTTAATAAAACCATGCAATACTGTTTGATAAAATATGTAATACTTTTACTAATATGTATATATTAATAAATTACAAAGTTTTGAGAAAAAATAACAAGAAGCTGATCTTAGTAAAAAATTAAAATTCAGAAAACAGACATAAATATCACAACATTGATTTATTTGTGTTTTATTCCTGGAATTTAACATACACATATAACAGGCCCCTTAAAATATTTATCTTATGAATAGGTAAGAAATCATTTTTAACTACCTTGAAAAATTAATTAAAAAGGTGGGTTATTTTTCATAGCTGGAAATAGTTAATTTGTCCGGTATTCCTGTTACACCGATTCTGTATTTTATGTATATGAATTACCAAATAAATAATATTGTGGTAATATAACAACTGAAGTTGAAACTTGTCATTATAAATTCATCCATTTTATTCATCACCATTTAGATCAATTTAAATACTAAACTTACATAATGGAATTAATAAATGTTTTTATAAATAATTATTATGTATAAATTATATTTTCTATATCCTAATACATATCCACTTAAAACCAATATTTATTCTATATTAAACAAATACAATAACTAAAAATCACTTGAACATTTATTAATTTATACAATTTACATTTTATCTTTGATCTGGTCTGAGACTGAATCATTAACTTTCAAAAGCTATTTTGAATTTTCTATCATTTTTTTTTTTGTTTAAAATATAGTTGGAAATAAAATAATATTTTCTTTAAAATTTGATAAATAAAACATGGAACTGTTTTTATATAAATAATACATGTTTAATAATTTTACAATATATGTACATATAATAATTATAATAAAAAAAAAATGCAAGCGCTGCCATGTTGATGAAGCGATGCAAAACAATAACTTGTACATCAGTCACATTAATTTAAATCAAATTAGCAAAAGTTTTATGGAAGAGTTGTCAAACAATTATAAAACATTTACAAACTATTTAATAAGAATTCTTCAACTAGTTGAGCGTCCCACGGCAACAATGGGTACCACAAAGACATGGTATTTTGTTATCTTCGAGTGGGAATTTATAATCATAAGTTATTTCCTCATTTACTCCAATTGGCTGCTTACTATATATGACTATTTTCTTTTGCCCATCTATTTGAATTATCTTGGCATAACAATTAGGCTGCAATTAACAAATATATTAGTGAAAGATATTCAAGGCCATATTTGATTTTCATTTTGTAATATTCTTTGATTATATAAGGTTTTTAAGAATATTTTTATGTTAAAATGTTAAGAGGGTGTTAGCGCGCATTATTCATTTTTTATTTGACCAAAACTCGACTTACCAAATTTAAACTGTATATTATTTTTGATAATTTGAATAGAACGTCAACAATTCATTTTACGTTTCTAATTAACTAAAATATTTTTGTTTGTATAATGTTAAAAATACTCACATTACAGCTATGATTAATGAATCTTGCCAGATTACCACATTTGGTAGCATCTATAATGGTATCCAAATCAATTCTGAACAGATACGAACTACCTATTCCAGTAGCTTCATATTGTCTTTCACGAAGATCAGCAACTACAGGGCGAACCATTTGCCCTACATACTCGATAACCATTTCATCAGCTGCAATAGACTCCATAGCGAATAAACCCCAATCGTGTATAGCGGATTTTCCAAATTTCAATTGTTTCTTACGGAACTTTAACACATTGAATTTGAGTAAATCACTGTCTGACGTAGCCCCAAAGGCTGTTAATAACCTTCTCTGGTTACTCCGTGCTTCACGAGAAAGAGCTAACATTTTGCCAGTAGATTCTTTTACACGTTTAAGTTCTGTGATACGGTTTAATTGAGCAATGGTGTGCCCAAAATGATACTAAAATAAAAAAATGCATTTATAATAAGGGTAAAGTAAATAATGCTCATTAATTCAATATGTATACTCTTGGTGAATATACCCTTGCTTAAATTATAAAATAAATTTAGGTAAAAACAACATTTACTTTATGGTTGGCTTTTTGTTTACTGTCCACTTTATAATAACCTTCAGTTCTACCACATCCCGTATCATGAATTTTCCATTCATCTTTTTTCTTTTTGCGTGGAAGCTGATTTGGTACTGCTGTCAGTGTTTATAAATTAAGGAAGATTATAACTTTGTTAATAAAATAACTACCAACAAAATTTAATTCATTTCTGTTTGCTTCAACTTAAGTTTATACTCATAAAATCAGTTCTGCATATCACCACACGAAACCCGCCATAATAGAATTGGTTATGATAGCAGGATGCAACTCGGTGGATGTGCAGAATCAATGCGTTTTCTCGTTGGACAGATTATATAATATATACTCTGTCCATTTATATTATAAATTGTTTAATTAATATAATTTTTAAATAATGAGAGAAATTTCTAGTTTAAACATCATTAAGAATTAAAAATTAGATTTTATTTTACTTTAATCATAATTTCATTTTTCCCTTTATTTAAATTAAAAGCATCAAAACACAAAAAGTTTTTAATTTTAATGGTTTATTATTATAGTCAAAATAATAAATACAATCTTTAAGAAAGAATCCAAAGTTAAAAATTTACTAACCATTGAGATAATGAGAGCTTATAAATATCCTCTTGACATCATAGAGCTGAAGTTTACACCTGCCTAGGTTTTACATGTAAGAGTTGCTTGATTAATTAATGATTTTAATAACTTACAATGGCATTTTAAAATTTTGTTTTATTGTATTCTTAATTTAACATATGTTGATACATTGCCACCTCGGCACATCACAGACAAACATAATATATGAAATTTACTCTTAATAGTTCTAAACACTATGAAAATACTAGAAAGTATATTAAAATTAAAATCAAACAGTCGTAAACACATAATTATACTAAATTAAAAGGATACTATACACGCGTGTGTCCGTCTAACAAATGTAAAACATAGCAAAAACTATTTTGCGCGGGAAGAACTCCTCAGGCTGTAGTCCAAGTTAAGCACCCAAGTTTTCACACTAGAAAAAGGAGAACGTTGACTATGAAACATTGCTTTTAATTTTTCAATATCACAAATACAAAAAAGTTTTTATTATTTAAAAATTAATTATTTTTAAGTTTTTCAAACTTGGATAACTTTTTTTAGTTCTGATAATAAAATAATAATAAGAAAGTTGCACAGTAAATGTTCTTTTCTTAATAGTGTGAAAATTTGGTTGCTTAGCTTGGACCACTACCTGAATGGTTCTTACCCGCGCAAAACAGTTTTTACTATGTTTTACATTTGTAAGACAGAGACAAAAACGCGGATGTAGAATCTTCTTAAAATATAATTTTTAGCGATTGAAATTGTTGTATTAATATAGATACTTTTACACGTAAAACATACGCTGTTCAGACTTCAGCTTTAAGACACCAGTGCCACACGCATATATTCCAATTGTATTGAATAATTGTAAAGATGTGAGACCCTTGCCATATTTCTTAGATTATAATTTATAACATACTTTAAATGTAAGCAAACTTGTTTATAATATTGTGATGTCCTTCGATTTTTTTAGTAATAACTTAATTCAATCCAAATTTATACACCTAGTATAAGCCAAATATATAAAATTATAAAAGACAATACATATCATTGCTAAATTAAAAAATATTATTAAAAGGATATCTGGATGGCTGACCCAATGTGTTTCATTCATCCAGTAGTGTACAGTATCATTGGACAACAATGAATCATAGCTTTGTTTTAAATAGTTGATATCTTCCACATCTATACCCTTAGTAAGGAACTCAAATAATACAGTTGCTTCTTGTACCATATCTCGTTTGTTAAAATATTTAGTTTTAATTTGGTTATCACGATGCTTTTGTACAATTAACTGATTTGTGTTTTCTATTTTATTGTTATCTCTGACACTTAAGGGGTGTTTTATTTTTTTTGGTAAAGCTTCTGGTATTTTCTGTTCATTTATTACTGGTTGGACTATTACATTCTTAGATTTATCATTTATGTCGACTTCAGTTTCCCAATCAGATATAGGAGGAGGACTGTATACCTGTTGAGGCATACAATACGAATGATCTGAAAATACTCCACTTGGGGTTTCTTCAGTGGGGGTTTTTTCACCATTAAGTAAACGTTTTTTAGGTTCAACTTCTTTATCTAAGTGCTCATCTTCAATCTTTCGTTTCACAGCTTTATCATCACGTTTATACTTCACAAATGATCCTTCTTCATCAGAACTTGGTAAAGTATCTATTTCCACAGGAGTTTCATTTCCAGTAGGTGTGAGCTCCCTAAAAACATATATATATTTAATACTCATAGAACATATTTTACTTAGTGAATTCAACTTTTTAATTATTCATTGACATTTGCCTACCTGACCCTATCAAAATCATCCATTGTCATAGTTTTACATAATTTTTTTAATTTGTTTTGCCAGACAAATCCATCAGAAGACTCCTCATTACTAGAGCTATCATTACTGGATTCCTCCTCAGAAGAACTATGAACTGATGCTTCAGATGTAGAAGAATTACTATCACTGTCAAACAGGTCTCTTCCTAAACGTTTTCGTTCCGCAAATGTAGGTCTAGTCACTTCATCATCATCAATCTTAAAACAAAATATATTATATAAACTAACACGTATTTAATAAGTAAATTAAACATACATCTTTGGCTTCATTGTCTGAAGTTATAACCATTTCTTCTTGATCACTTCCATAATCTTGTTGTTCATTAGTTTTCTTGGGTGATGGTTCTTTCTTTTTCCTCTGAAAATTCCAATCAAACAATATTATATTAATAAGGATATATTACCAATTTAAGTATTTAAGGTAACATTTTGTATTTTGGAGATAGTCTGTCAGTCTACCGGTGTCTGCAAAAACAGGGTATACTGTATAATTAAATTACTCATATTACTTAGCTGTTGGTGGTATCCTATACATATTTTTGAATTTTGTTTGCGAGACATGAAACTAGACTAATGTATAATTAATCTCTAGCAGACAGAGTTTAAAAATATATCTAGGGTAACGAGTAATGTAGTTATTGAGTGTACCCAGTTTTCTTGGACACATGGTATATGTTTACAAATAAGATAACATTTGAAATGCAACCAAACATAGAAAATTCAAGAGGCTTCACGCTTAACATTATTTAGTTCTTGTAAGCAACATTTAAAAGAAACCTTGTATTGAAATGCCAAATTTTTTGAAAAAACATAAAAATTATTTTATATTAGTCAAAATATTTTTAAAATTGAATTATGAATTAAAAATGGTATTTTAGTTAAAATTTAGTTTTGCATAAATATTTCCATTTTTTTCCTCACCAGTAATCTCCATTTAAGTAGAAGATTAAAGAATTTTTTATTCTTAAAAATGTTTTCAAACACAATAAAATAACATAAGACAACCAATATTTTCATATTCATCCCTTTTCTTAGAATCTAAAATATTCATCTAATTAAAACTTCCCAATTTAAGATATTCTCTGTCCAACCACCTTTCATAACAATATAATTCTACTATAAAAAAACTGATTTGTCCTGAAATGACTTAATGAATTCAAATTTCTGGATAGACTTAAATCTCAAATCTAAATTTGTTTCAAATTATCCAATTAACCTATGATTATAAACAAAAACCCCATAACACGGCACCAACTTTCACACTTCACAACAACCTTGAAATTCCTACTCTCTCTGTAATTAATTCTAAATTTAATAAATCATTATTATACATATAAATATAATCAAACACCACATACAAGCTGAAGTAATGTCACAGGACTTTCTTTATCATAACATCATCTAGTTTTATTATATTTCCACAGCAAATTTACCCATAGTTTTTAATTTTATATTTTTTAAATCATCTAATTTAAAATGTACTTATATTTTTGTTAATAATAATAAAAAATAAAGTATTTACATATAAGACAAGATAACTTACACGGAATGATGGCATTTTAGGAATAGCGGCTCGGAACCCTAAGCCTAATCCACTTAGAGCCAACGTTTCTAAGCCTTCTGTACCAGCTTCCAAGATACTATTGAGGTTAGGAGCTGGTTGTGCAGATTTGGGCTCTTCGTTTGTCACACTAGTAGACTATAAATATTTTCAAAAACGTCAATAACTTCAAAACAAATTCAAGTAGATAAAACTTTACTTTTGACTCTCTTTCAGCTTCTTCCCACCACTGATCCAGGGTATTGAAAGCTACAGCTGTCCCCATTTTCTTCATAAGGTCACGTTTGATAATAATTCTTAGCTCATATAACACTGCATTCATTAAATTTCTAAAATAAAAATTTTGAATATTATAAACGAAACTATTTTTAAAATAAGTAACACATACTTTCTAAGTTCCGCAGGGAAATTTTTATTTTCGTGTCTGTCACGTGGTAGTTCTGGTTCATAAAACTCAGCTCTAGGTAACGGAGGACCATATGGATAATTAGGTGGGTATGGAAAATATTGATAGCCATAATGATTGTTAAATTGTGGAGGATAATAATATCCTTGAGGAGGATAATTTGGCAATGGAGGATATTGTGGTGGTATATTAGGATCATTTTCAACAATCTTCTCATCGCGGGATGACAAACTAGATAAACTCATGGCATCATCAGGAGTATTTCCTTTAGGACTTGACCCTAACATGAATTCATCATCACTGGAGCTGATATCACTGTGCAAAGAATCGTGCATATTCTTATTAATAACTAAAACCAAATAAAAATATGAATTAGTTTTTTGTTACAAATTACAATCTAATATTTTTATGATATTACCATTTCTTATAGTATTATTTAAGAAGCTTTTTGCTTCCAATTTTTCTTTTTCTCTAGTTATTTTTAACTGTTCAGCAGCAGTTTCAAAACACTTAATATAAACATCTTTAGACAAGAAAGGTGACGGAGGATTAGAAAGTGGAGGTAACGTTTCTTCATCATTGCTAACCTTTTCTTCGTCTAAATCTGATTGATTGTCATTATCACCTGGTGGTGGAGGAAGATTCAGACTAATATCATCATCCATGGTATCTTCCACAATATCAGAAACATCATCAGGATCTTTTTTCACAATAGATAAAAATGCAGGTTCTACATTAGCACCTTGAGAAGACATGCCACTAAGCAACATTTCAATTCTTGTATCTAAATCCAATTTTGATTGTGCTTCAGAATCTAACTTAGAGGCTGGTGCTGGTGCAGGTACTGGTATTGGTGCTGGTGCTGAGGGTAAAGGTGGCGGTATAAGACTAGATTCTCCCCACCAATGATTATTTGGTACTGGAGGAACACTGCAAGGATATCTTAAAACAAAAAAAATAATAACAATAAACACCTCTTAAAAATAAGTTATAATATTATAACAATAAAAATAAATAAATTATAGTTTATCATTTATACCTATTAAAGGAATAGGGATAAGTCCCATTGTATGCAGGAGTACCACCCATACTGTTATATCCACTACTATAACTTTGCTCTGATGGAAGGTCACTAGTGGCTGGAGAAGGAGTGGTATAGTCATAAGTATAATTTTTATAATTATCTGTTTTGGGTGGTAATGATGATTTCTCTTCCGTCTGAGGTTTAACAGAAGATTCTTCTTTGGATTTACAAGTTTTAACTGACCGTCGATCTCTATTAGAAATAGGAAGTGGTTTAATTTTAGGTACTTCCAACAGAGGTTTTGGTTTTTCTTCAGTCATCTTATTAAACATTGATTTACATTCTGAAGCTGTACAATGTATACATAATTTAGTTATAAATATGTCCACAAATTTAGAACACTAAAAAAATATATTTTTACCAAAAGGGTCCAAAAATACACTGACAACTTTTCCCATTACAGATGTATCATTTAACCTTTGAACACAGTATCTAGCTGATGATGCTTCTTCAAAAATAATTTTTGCTAAACCCAAATGTTTTTTAGTGACTGGGTGGTAGAATATTTGTAACAATTCTATTTTTCCAAATTTCACTACCTACAAATTGTAAAAAGGATCATATAATGATACAATGGAAAATTTAAACAATAACATTATTTTAATTATTTTTACTACTTAATACACATAATACCTATTATAATTATAATAAAATAGTTATAATTTTGTCAGTGAGCATTGATAGTTTAACTATTAAATCAGTAATTTTGTTTTAAAGCAAAAACTAAAATATTTTTAAATGTTATAAGAAACATTTTGAATGAACATGAACATTTTAAAGGGATGTTACAGTGACATTTGTTGTCTCAATCTAAGAAGTATGTAACATAGCAAATTTTATGCTCAGCAGATCATGTGAATTATGAGTATTTTAAGATGTACGAATGATTTACAATAATTTTAAAATACTCATAACTCGCTTTAAAATTAAAATATAATAAAAAGCTTTTGTCATTGCCTAGATATTAATCTTACCTTTACATTTTATAAGAGGTCAATTGACTTAATTTTTTAACTAACGGAGATAAACGCAGAGATAAATCTGCTGAGTGTAATATTTACTATGTTACATACTTGTTAGACAGAAACAACAAATGTCACCGTAACGTCCCCTTAAGCAATAGTATGATTTTTTAATTTAATTTTTGTTGAATTTAATAAACCTGTCACTATTGACAATTTTCACGGTTTGAAATATATAGTAAAATATGTATATTTAACATAAAATAAAAAATGTTTTCCCCTAAATCAAATTAAAAAATAATTACATGTTTAACCACAAAAATATAGTTTAACTAATAATAATCAAGTAATTATAATGCTGAATACAGCATCATAATTACTTTTTATATGACACAATTTACTATTGAAATGTTCTTAATTTGAGTAAATTCACTCACCAAGTCAGTCAGAAACACTTTATCAATATTATCGTTTAAATTAGTAAAAGTTACTTCAACTTCAGGACGTTGGCCAATGTAGTTTCTATCAAGCTAAAAAAATAATTTTTACTTTAAAACATAATATTATTTCTGTTCTTGTTTTCTAGTACAATTTAACCTACATTTCTATATAATATAATTATAACCAGATAGCAGATAAGTTTATATTATTAAAATATTATTATAATTTTTTTTTTTTTTTTTGATAATACTCCATAAACGAATATTTGTAAAATGTTGTTTATGACCAATAACAAATATATTAATTACTTATTTTAAGAGGACGTCGCATTCGCATGTGTTTTTTCGTCTTACACACGTACAGCATGGCAAATTTCCGTTCGCTAGTTTCAATAGGGTATTGTCAGTTTTTATATTAGAGTGAATTGACCTATTATCAAACTTTTAGGTAAAAACATTTTATGTGTTCTCTTGTCGGTTTTTTACGATATTTTAATTTTTACGTGAATTATGAGCATTTTAAAATATTAATACCTTACATACCCATATCTCACCAAAAAATTGAAATATCGTAAAAGACCAACGAGGGAACGCAGATAATGTTATTACTTTAAAGTTTAATAATAGGTCCATTCACTCTAATATCAAAACTGACAATCTCCTATTGAAACTAGCGAACAGAAATTTGGTATGTCGTAAGTGTATAAGACGGAGACAACACACGCGGGCGCGACATCCTCTTAATATTAGTTAAAATTAGTTTTAATTCCATTAATAATTTGATTAAAATTGAACCAAAGTTATCTAAAAATAAATCTAATATTTAATGAAATAATATTTAACTGAAAAAAGTAAAAATGTATATAATTATCAAATTTACTTGTGATTCTGATTTTTCATTGCAATTAATGAAATTAATTCGATATTATAATAATAAATAAAATATGGTATAAAATAGAGAATAATATTTTCAGAACAAGATACCTAATTTCTCTACATAAATGTATTATTTAATAAATAGTTAAAAATATTTAAATTTATAGTAATAATGTGTATATATTTTTAATTATTATACTTCTGTATATATAATATACATTTTTTACATCAATTTTAAAAACAGTATGCTGAATAAATAATTTTTTATATGTTATATTCATGTAAAACTATCAAATATATGATAAATCCATTTTACACAAACATAAATACTAAATCAAAACAATGTCTTATTAAATGATGTGCAAAGCTAATAATATTATTATTAAACATATTACATATTTTAATATAACTATATATTGTGGTGAATGGTTATCAAACTATTCTAACCTTTCTTTATCATGTCACACTTTTCACTCAGTTTCATTAATTAAAAATAAAAACATGTGTTTATCTGATAAAAGAAATTGTAGAATAAGAATTTTAACATTATAAGGATTGTTTAATGGTTTTATCAAGTTGTATTTACTCTTTTACATTAAAAATAATTAAATGTTTTAATTCAATCTGTTAATTGATGACTGCACACATTTGTTGTACCTATAATTCCTAACTATTCAAATATTTTTATATATTTTCACCCATTTTCTTCCATTCAAAATGTATTAGAAGACTACACAGGTATATAATATATATATATGGATGATTTGGAAAATAAATATTTTTAAATTAAATTGTTCGTACATAAATCATAATAGGTACATATAAATATAAAATAAATAAATGTACCATTAACCATTATATTTTTAAACGTATTATACATTTAGTTTATAGTATGTACTTTTAAGTATTTATTACCGATGACTTTAAAGAAAAATAAAAATATAAAATATTACTGACTAAGTTTTAAAAAATTGAATAGTTAGAATTAACTGATAGTCTTAAATACATACCTTAAATTTAGGTACTGTCAATTCAATGGGCAAAGTAATAGTCTTAAATGTTTTTCTTGGATCATCATTGGGCAATTCAGGTAATGAGGGATCTAAAACACCATCGTAGCGATATATTTTAGTGACCGCTTTAGTAAGAAATGGATCTGCCAAAAGTTTCCAATTGCGTTCTTTTGGCTTTTCAGTAATTGATACTGTTTGTGGTTGTGGTGGTGGTGGTGGTGGCGGCGGCGGAGTAGTTGGCCGTCGAGTAGGTTGATGGTACATCGGTGAAGGAGGTTTCTCAACTCTTGTAGATGGAATTCTGTTATACTCATATTCACTATCTTCATCACTGCTTCTGTGGTTGTGATGTCGCTGGTGAACACGGTGTGATTCATACTCCTCTTCATCATATCTATAGTGATGGTGACGGTGTCGATGTTTGTGGTGCTTGTTGTGGTGACGGGAGTCATGATGTCTCGAACTATATTTACGGTACGATTCCATTTCATTTTGTTGATCTAAATAATGAAAAATGTACAATGAGCTATATTTCTACAAGTTTGTTGTACGGTTGACAGAAAATAAACACACATCATATTATTCATGATAATCAAATTTTCATCAACTATTGATTCGAAATGATGGATACAATATTATAAATCCTGGATTGTGATTATAATTGAGTATAATCTTAA
This sequence comes from Nasonovia ribisnigri, assembly GCA_027563435.1. Classification (NCBI taxonomy): domain Eukaryota; kingdom Metazoa; phylum Arthropoda; class Insecta; order Hemiptera; family Aphididae; genus Nasonovia; species Nasonovia ribisnigri. Next base: position 19,702 of record JANEHU010004443.1, read on the forward strand.
ACGTATAATAAACAAGTATAATACTGCTCAAATATCTGATAAAAACAAATTAAGTGTATAATATTGAAGCAGTCGACGGAAATGGATTTTAAGAATCGACTACGCTGGTAGTGGATGCGCGTTAAATCAAACGATTAAAATGAAAAAGTAGCGACTTGTAGGAATATATAGGCATGTATGAATTATATACATTATACAAAGTATCGAGAGTAGAAATAAATTAGAATCAGAACTAAATATCAGTCAGACCCCGAGTTCCGACGACCGACAACACATAGTACATACTACATACATGTCTAATCAAAAATCTACAAAGTTATCGAAAACGAAAAGTATAAACATTGGCTGTGCTTTACGGCTACATTCGAAACAATAATATTGTTGTGTTGCACGCACTGTGGCCTCTCAATTCTTCAACCAGTGTTGCTGTACATACTGATCCCGTTGGGGGCATACGGTAATTTCGTCATGTTTACGGTCCTAGAACAACACGGTCTACACTTTACACCACGATTGGCACGATTAAAGATATTATACTATATTATTATAATCTTAATTCGTGGTCTGCACAATAATAATTATAGACATATAATAGATTTAGATATTATATTATGTCTATGCTGTGAGGATTTGAAATGTACGAATTACTCAACGAAACTTATTTTTTGGTACGCGAAAAATTAACAATATCGTCATGGCAAGAATTACAGTAACCACTTTTGCATTATAGTGATTCCTCTTGGTATTACAAAATATATCAATTGAAATTGGAGCGCTAGTGCGCTATAGTAGCTTTTCTCATTTCGTGGATCAGTAAGTTCGCAGCCTGTTGTTTGAAACCAATATTTTCGAGCCCCACTTTTATTTGTTGTGTATGTCACGAATTAATAGATATATAGGATACACAACGAGACACTGTTGTCAACAAACTGAACAAACTATTGTTTATTTGTTTCAGTCTTCAGATGGATCTTATATTCTTGTTTTTTGTTCATTGAATAGATACAGAGCGCTAATAACTAATCAGCGGCAAAGAATTGAACTAATTCAAATTTATAATTACCTCCAATTAAGATATCTATGTACGTTAATTCGTGATAAATGCTTATATTTGACATTTTGGCGGCATATTTTTTCATATTTTTATTTTTACATTATTATTAATTTACTTTGGGTTTTACATGAATTAAGTTTTAAGAGATAGGTAATTCGTAGATTTTGAGTTATTTTTCAGAGTATTTAATGAATTTATTATTTTAACAAATATTTATTGTGTTTATTAATTTTTAAACCTTTTGGTTCTTGTAAACAATTACAAGAAATATAGGGATAATTATAGGGGTAAATATACAGAATAATTAGATGCGCAGGACACTCAGTCTTATATTAATTTTGATGTATTAAGTATTAACCATAACTTACAAGAGCGAACATGAACAGTAAAAGTATATACCATTGGCAAGTGCAATTTTGGCAATGGTAATGTAAATTATGTAAATTATGATTTATTAAAATTATTAATTTAGTTAATCATAATATCTTAAAGATCCAATATTTCGCGGATGATCATTTGTGATAATATACTTATATACACGGTTTAAGTCTTTAAGATATTATGATTAACTAAATTAATAATTTTAATAAATCATAATTTACATAATTTACATTACCATTGCCAAAATTGCACTTGCCAATGGTACATACTTTTACTGTTCATGTTCGCTTTTGTAGGATCACTACCTTTTGTTCCACAATTTCTTTTTCCAAGTCAACTTATTCCAATGATATTAATTTCCAAATTTTACCTTTGTTCCAATGGACATTTTTTCCATCCTCAACTAGCAGCAGTCCAGACTTCTATAAATTCCTACATTCAGAAACCAATAACCATTTCACAATTTTTGAATAAAAAGAACTTAAAAACCTAATACATTTATTGGCACCTGGATACACACTTTTGAGCAGAAAAACCATATCAAACAGTTTATTATCCATGGACTATGATTATGAGTCTACAGTAACCACGATTAAAGATATAATATATATTATATCTTTAATCGTGATCAGTACCTATCAATAACCTGTCAGTACTCAGTTCAAGAACGAAGAAGGTTCTAATAACAACTGATAAGTGTTCGTTGTGTTTACTGTATATCACTATATCTTAATTCGTGGGACGGTTTAAGACACGGACTAAGATAGTCTAGTCTATACTATCTTAGTCCGTGGTTTAAGATAAGTTCTATTTTCAACCGTGATTCGTAGTGTATGTATATAGGGTAGTTGAGTTTATCTTAAATCGTGTTGCGGACGGACGAACGGAAAAAATGTCAGAACAATATTTATCAAAATTAAATAATTTGATTTTTATCAGTTACACCCTGTTATCATGTCAATCCTGACTTACAAAATGCCCTCTTAAATTCGAAAATGTTGGATAATTTTACACTATGTAAAATTATCCCCTATCATAGGCGACATATGAGCTAAATATTATGCTACATTTATGTATAGGATTTTGACTGTGGTTATTTTATGTTTATTTGTTATTAACTGTGTTGGGAATCATATTTTTTATTTTTACTGTGTTATATTTTTAGAGCAAAATAAATTGATTCTAGTTGTCAATAATTTTTGATATTTGAAGAAGGCTTATAAAATATCAAAATGAGTAGTAAGTTTAAGCCAAAATGTAAATAATCTCCATCTCAAAAAAAAAAAAAATGTCAAGTAAATGTAAGCGCTTTTACTTAAAGCTCAGTCTAACTATACCAAGTGATAAAACCAACAATCGATTTAGATCATAATCCGTGAGTTAATTATATATCAATTAAATTATAAAAAAAACAAATTGTTAGAGAGTGAAACACAAATGTTACTAAATGTTAGAAAATATTTGATGTTTTTATGGGTTTTGAATATATTTTTAAATATTTATGTATTCACAAGTTATTATTTTATAAAATATGCAATATATATTATTGTTGATCTGGTAAGAATATTTTTTTTATTAAGATATATGTAGGTATAACTTTTTATATGTACCTATCGGCTATCCCCTACGTCCTACAACATTATGACTATAACTTAAGTTATAACTGTAACTATAAAAATTAATGACTTGACTGAGTAATTGGAATAATAATTTCAGACACACACACACCTATTAATCAGAAAAATATGTTTTAAGTCAAATATTTGATTAATCATAAATTTTGGTTCTCTAGTAAAGTCTCTAGGACTACAGTACTCTAAAATAATAATACATTTGTTTTTCACTTATTTTTTTCTCAATTCTTGCATAAGATGCTTTCCCATTTAAGATGCTTTAGAGAGCTGGTTCTTCAAGGAGTGTCTTAAGCCAGTTTTACTATTAAAATTAATTAAAATAATAAAAATATATTTTGATATATATATATCATACATATACATATTTTTTTTTATTTTACACCTATTAAAAATATCTGTAAAAACCAAAACTTGTTGGAATAGAAAAAGCAGAAACACATGTTCATATTTAATATAACGTATGAAAAGTTTAATATTCTAAAATTTAGTTTATAAGTTCTCTCAGTGCTTGATTTTGAGTGAGTACTGAGACCTATACTTTTTTAAAAATGTCAAATGTAAACCATTAAACTATATCCTAATTAATAAAACATTCAATTTTTTTATAATTTTGCTTTCCTAAATATCGAAATAGTCTCCTCGATCACAAAAAATAATCAGAGTAGTATACCAAATCGCCTAAAACTGCTAACATTTTTTTTTATAATTTTGCTTACCTAAATATCGAAATAGTTTCCTCGATCACAAAAAATCATCAGAATAGTATACCAAATCGCCTAAAACTGCTAAAAATGTTTTTTTAATGTACCTGTATGACAACAAAATAACTCAGAATATGCATTAAGTTATCATACAAGTTATCACTTGTCAGTAGTCACAAGATCACTTGGAAACATATTTTTAGAGCTGTTATGATGAGTCAATAACACTTCTTATAAAAATATTATACCTGTAGCTTACAAGAACTGTTAGTAGTACCAATCCACATAACTAGGATAATAACTTTAATGTGTTATCAATATTTTATAAAGTTTTTACTATCAAAAATAAAGATAATTCATTAAAATATTCATTTTTGCATATTTGTAAATATTTTACGCCTTTAAGCTTACATACTTAATCAATCCATAGCTCTAGAGCTAATATTAAATTTCAAAATACTATGTAACAAGTATAATATTTTTAAACTGTTTCTTACAAGGTTTTTATAACAATACATATTATAATCATATTTTGTATTTTATTAATAACACAATATAAAGTATAATAAACAACAGTAACAACAACAGTCAACAATACATTTAAGTGGTCTCAGCATTTTTAGACTCTTGTACTTCTTTACGTTTTTTTAACACATTGCCAATAAAGAATTCACCAGCTTTGTATGAACTCCTTACAAGTGGTCCACTAGCAGTATACAAAAATCCCATCTTATCGCCAACCTCTTGCCAATGTTTAAACTTCTCAGGAGTGACATATTCTACAACTTTTAAATGTCGTTTTGTAGGTTGCATGTATTGTCCAAGTGTAACACAATCTACTAATGATTCTTTTAAATCTAAAAAAATATATATTTTTAAGTACCAAAAATAAGGATATTACATTTTAAATATGTTATAATTACCTTTAAATGTTTGTTCAATTTGCTCATCAGTTTCGCCAAGACCCAGCATTATGGATGATTTAGTTATGAGTTGTGGATTAAATTCTTTGGCTTTATGTAACACTGACATAGTTTGTCTATAATTTAATGGATTAAAGATTAATTTTATAATAAGTATAATAGATACATAGATAGAAGATATGAAATATATGACTTAACAATTTCAATGAGCTATAAATGAGTATGATGATGCAATGAACTAAAGCAGAGGTTTCCAAATTGTGGGCCGCAATTTAATTTTTGTTGTGTTGTGTTAAATTTTAAAATATTTATATAGAAGGGTTAAAAACCAATCCTAGGATTGAATATAGAAAGTAGAAGAAAGTTATGTACATAAAGAACAAAATATATATTTCATGCATAAATTGAAATACGATACAGTATTTTCAATATAACTATATTATGTATTGATGTTTGAATTTAATTTTTTTCCATTGATGTTGTTTTGAATTGTATCATAGATAAAATGATGTAAGCATGTATGTAGTGAGTTGAAGAAGAATCTCGCGCTATTTTTGTTTTTGAAACCTTTTGGGCTCAAGTCCTATGCATTTTAGGATCCTATTTATGTATATAGTTGTATCGTTGATCATTACTCGCGATGACTACTAGTGTACAATGACATATCACTACGACACTGTCAAACTAAAAGTTATTACAATGATAGCGATCAAAGCTAAAAAAAATGTTCATTAGTATGTGTGTTGCCAAAATTTAAACATTTTCCAAAATGGGTAATACCGTGATAAGTTTGGGAACATCTAACTAGAAGAATGAACGTCTAAAAATAGTCAAGGGAGGATTTTACACCCACGTGTGTTGCATCAATTTTGTGTTTTTAGCTTTGAAGTTTAATATTATATAATGAATTTATTATCAATATATTAAATAATTTAACCCATTGAAAACAAAGGCCATATTATTTAATATTTTTCAAGATATTATATTTATCTTGAAAAAATAACTCGTCTCAATTATGTTAAAGGTAAGAATATTATCTAGGGCATCTCATAAGCTTTTATTGATGTTTCAATTTTAAATAAAAATATCAACAAAAGCTTATAAGATGCCTCGTGTAGTTGGATTATATTCTTACTTTTAAGTTTGATAATAGGTTAATTTACTCTAATATTAAAGATAACAAAACAAAATTGAATCTACTGAATGTAAATTTACTATGTTGCGTGTGGGTTAGTGAGAATAAATCAATGGTATGCTCACAATGTAATAATGTTCATACTATTCCTTTGTCATTCCTTTTCACAATACTAAGTATGGAATAAATGATATAGATGATACCCTTGGTCAATGAGCACCAAACCACTTTCAGTTTTTAGCAAAACTTTTAAAATTTTACTTATGCTTTGTTAATAATACATAGTTCTTAGAATTGTATAGTCTAGCTTGTTAAATGTTTCAATGTAATATAGTAATATACATTATATTGTACCATTGGGCTTCATGCCCATTTGTTAATTAAATAAATAAATAAATGTTAAATTAAATTGATCTACTTTAAGCTATTAACTTTAGAACTTCAAGTTAAGACGTCTATCTATGTTTTTTGGCTTTTAACAATATTTGTGATACAATTAATGTTAGACACTCATTATTTCTAAATACACAAATGGTTTTGAAAATATTTCTTTCAAATTATTTTAAATTGATACATAACAACTTTTTTAGAATAAAAACTATATTTTTCATTATTTTTTAATGTTATGATAAATTTATAATATATTTTTTACTCTTTTGAATGACAACATAGATTTTTAATTCATATTCCAAAACAGAATATAATTGCAGTATTTCATACAAAGAAATCAAATTTTGGACAAGATCTTACCTTTACATTTTATAAGAGGTCGATTCATTCTCATGTTTAAACTAAAAGAGCTAAATGTGATCTGCTGAGCATACAATTTGCTATGTTACGCATTTATAAGACAGAGACAACCAATGTCTGTATAATGTCTTCATAAGTATTAATAAAAATCATTTTTAATTATATTATATTTACCTATAATTTGCTCTTCGATCTCTAACAAACGGTGTCAGCTTTTCGACAGTTTCAATATTATGAGCAAAAACATCCAAACCAGAATCCACAATAGTTTTAACATTATCAGCTGATCCACGAAAATCTGGTACCAAGCACTCAATCATTATATTAGGATTACTAGAAAAAAAAAATAGATATATACACAAAACTATAGTACAAATTTAACTATTATTATCCATATTTTAACGAACCGCTGTTTTATTTCAACTACAGTTTCAGCAAAATGAGCAGATCCACCATCTTCCAAATCTAAAAAAACAACTCAGAACATACTATTCATCAATCAATAAATGGTACTTTCTATTTATTTAATATACCATCACGATCAACTGATGTTAGCACAATATAATCAAGTCCCCATGATGCAATAGCTTTTGCTGTATTAACTGGTTCGTTAGGATCTGGAGGTGGTGGGGCTCTAGATGTTTTGACAGAACAAAATCGACATCCCCTAGTACAAGTGTCACCCAATAACTACAAAATATTTAATCAATAAAAGTAAAATTGCATACAAAATGTCTTTTTAAATGTTACCATAATTGTTGCAGTAGCTGTGCCGTGTTTACCTCCACCCCAACATTCACCAATATTTGGGCATCGAGCTTCCTCACAAACAGTATGCAAGTTTAAGTCACGAAGCTGTTCTTTTATTTTTGAAAAATTTTCCCCAGTTGGTATTTTAGTCTTAAGCCAAGGAGGTAAACGCAATCTATCTTCTTCACCTTTTGCTCGTCGCAATTTACCACTATAGTTTTCTGATGTTATAGGTGTTTCGTTTATAAAATCTGATAAGTCTGGTCCACTTTGAATTACTTCACGGAATTTATCTCTAATGGTTGACTTAGGTCTACAACTCTGAAAACAATTTTAATATTTATAATTGTTCGTTAATTTTATACAACAATTTTCAAAATGTACCTTGAATAGTATATAGTTTGGTTTCCAGTTTGATCCGAATTTATTAAATAAACATGACATTATAAGTAAATATGTTAACTAATTTGGTTAGCCACAAATCACAATACTATAAAATAGAAAATAGATTATAAAACTGACGTGTATGCACGTGCGGTGTTAACACCGTTAACTAAAATAGTTCAATAATGAAATTATTTAAGTTCAAAAAAGAATAAAATATTATTCATTATTTGATATTTTCATAATATTATATCGTTGTTCTATCATCGATGATAACATTGTTTTGTAATCTGTGATGATAATAATCACCATTCAGTCTAAAAAGATAGTGATGTATAAATTTGATTCACAATTATTATATTACTACATAAATATTATAGTTCCTTTGAATGTTTGATCTATTATAATGGATCAACATCATCCATAGCTATAATGTATAGCACAAAACAATTATTATTATGTAGAGTAGGTAGTAGTTCCACCACTTCTTTATATTATATACAGATATATTGATCGTGACCTCTAACTTGTCTAGGTAAAAAAAAAAATACCATGATAAGACCACAGTATAGATTAAATTTAATCTATTCTGTGATAAGACCGTAGCCATGAATCAAGGTGGATTGATCAATCCACCTTGCCATGAATCACAGTCTAGATCACAGTGGACATAGATGATATCATGAAGACTAGAATGTTACTAGAAATTGCTTATTAGAATACCTATTATATTTAGACAAACACCTCGGTGCGCGAATTTTCGAATCGTTGGTAACTGAATTCGGCCAAACAGGGTTAGGTCACCCAACGCATAGATAAGAGATTATTAATAGTTTAAATATATGATATTTGAAAGAGTTTTATACCTATGCGTTTGAACCAAAAACTTAAATACTTGCAAAGGTATTTTACAATATGACTTTTTCAAGTATTATGAAATACTCTCTTAAAGTTAGACTTGTGGCTTTTTAAATTTTTGTAAGTAAGTGCAAGACTGCTAAGTTTTGAAATGTGGCTTAATACAGAAACTGCAGACTCAAATATTGACTACATACTAAAATATGGCAGTATTGCATTTCATATTCTGGCTGCAATATTATAAGTCATAAAATGCAATACCACCAAAACTCCAAATATTGCCGGTTTTCACTCAACATATCACACCATAATTAGATTTTATTTACTGCAAGAACACCACAAATCGAAATTAGGCAGTCTTGAATTTTGACTTCAGTGATTAATAGGGTAAATTAAAATAAGTATACCGCCAAAAAGTAAATATGGCTCTCTTGCTTTGAAAATTGGCTAAAGGTTTAATAGTTCAATACTGACACTTCGTTATTTGTTCGTTAATCGTCATTGTCGGTCCAAGCATAGACTATGTTCACATATAGTCTGTGGTCTAAGACAGAAATGACTTCCTGTCCATCGAAACTTAAGCAAACCCAAATAATCGTTACTTATAATAGCAAAACTACCTGCCTATTATAAATAGGAAATACACACACTACCAACACTTTATGCAACAATATTACTATTACATTTTATAATTAATGTAAGTTTACGTTTAATTGCGATTTCTTAAAGAAAATATCGATAGATCTATAGAGGTTTTATAGGGGTAACTAAATATTATATATTATGTAGATACAATTTATTTTGAGCGCGTTATATTAAAACGTCTCACATTAAAAATTAAAAAAAAAAGAAGAAAATCGAACTCTATAGCATCAATTTTCGAAATATTTAATTTTTGATCACTTAATACTAAAACAAACTGTTTACGGAAATAATAATATATTTACAACAAACGGCGGTCTTACCATTATGCAGGAAAAGGCCAAAAGGGGACTTCTTCAGTTCCACATTCCACTCGTCTGTCTAGCACTCTAGCGACAACATTTCTTTACGACCTGACTTCAGTATGTTTTTCTATTCCGCAAGCATTATGCAAGCGACATCTGTCAGTGTTTGATATTACAAACAACAAGTCACAACTCACAAGAACAACGACCACTGTTGAAATAATAACTTACTATACGGTCTATACGTCAATATTTGGACGGCTGTCCGCCTGTCCCATATAGTTGTAGTTAAGTCCCAAATGATTTAGAACTTATAAAACGTACGCCAACATCGAAGTAGATTAAACCCTATATTTTGATATGAAAATTAGCAAAAAATATTCATTATTGCCGATACGGGACACGGTATTCCAACGCCACAGGACGGTCTGATTTTTATATCAAAAGATAGGGTATCATTTACTTTACTTTTGACTTTTGTAGAACTATTTTCTCTTGCTCATTCTCTCTCTCTCTCTTACTATTAATTTTTGTAAATGGTTGTAAATGGATAAGTTGTATCCTATCTTTTTTTAACAGTATTGGCCCCTGGACCTCTCTCTTCACCGAATTGAACAATGTTTGAATTATAAAAGAGTTAGACATTTTTATGGGCAACAAAGTGTAGTGTCGGAACGTGTGGTTAGCTAGTAAGTAGGTAGGTGCCTAATATAATATATAAATTTATAAATAAAAGTTAATTATCAAAATCAAATTGATCATCTACAGGGTAGGAGGCAAAAAGGCTAAAACTCGGTCTTTCCTGAATCCTGATTGGCGCTTACAGATTTAATTAGACCTGCAGGTAGGGAGCAAATCTCAGAAAATGTCACAAGAACAAGTGGTGTGCCAATGCTTGGGAAATGGGATCTTCTCAAGTGGGATAAAATATTTATTAGAACATAATATGATTCAGGAAAGATAGATCAAATTTTTTATATTATATTTATTAATTAATTCAATTCAACTGATGCATCGGAGCCAGCATAACATTGAAGTGGGCCAAAATGATACAGGGCAAAATAGGACCGCCAGTGTATACCCTGCGATACCCCAAATGGCGCCCCTGAGTCTATATAATTTCTACAGATTTTACTAATTATTTCTCTCAAAAAATAAAGACTATTAATTATTATAATCTGTAAGATGTAATCAATGGCAGCCAATAGCCATTTATGAACAAACAATATTTTTTTGATTTTTATCGTAAATCTAAAAATTCTTGTGGACGTTTCGGAATACATATACAATTTTTTTTCCTCAAAAACCCTGTTTGGACTTCAGTATTACAAACATTAAAAAAAAGAAATAAGTTAAATCGGTCGAACCGTTTTCAAGTGATGTGATAACTAACGAACATAATTTAATTTTTATTTATATATATTAACGTAGCCATATGTATCCTATTGTTCTATGCTATAAGTTTAATGGATATATTGGTACCTATTACAAAAACATGTGTTCCAAACACAAACTAAGAATATTCAAGATATTATATTAAATTATATTATTGCTTCCATAAATTCTTGGGGGGGGGGCTGTGGTAAAACTAAAAATGTATTAGGTGAAATATCACTATTGCCCACTCAGTTAAATATCTATATAAAGACTTATAATAGTTACCTATTATATCAATTGGAAATTAGGTATATCAACTGCCAATAAACCTTGATTAATATAGATATTATTATATTATAAATTATAATCATCATTTCGTAATTCAGATTTCGGATGCAGCCCTTTAAATTTTAATATTATGTTTCCAAAATAGATAATAATATTATGTAGTATTAGTAAATACCAAGCTGGATACTGGATTGATAATTAACTGTGTTTAAAACGTGATTATTGGCTTCTTTAATTGTACAAAACAACTGCTTATTCTCTAAACCGAACTAAACTTCGAATAAATAACAAAATAATAAAATTGATAGTAATAGGTACTTATAATCACTACCTTATACTACCTCATATTTATTATGTTAACGTTTACATTTTTATAGTTAATATATTCAACTATGTAAGAAAATTCAATAGTACATTAGTCACTACATAATATAACCACTGTCATCAAATTAAATGATGCCACGGCATCAGTGTCAATGTGTCATCATATGAAGTTCACTTTGAACTAGGCTTTAATCGACAATCGTACATAATATTATGACCACAGAACAATATCATGACAGTGGTGTAGTTGAGGATATACATGCGAGAACACGGTGTACCCACCTCCTTATTTTATATTTATGCGTGTACCCTTAACAAAAATTGTGGTATGCAGGTTAGGCGTAGCCCCCACGTTATTTTTTACAATGAATAAGTCGTGTACCCATAAACCCTTTTAAGGACTACATCATTGATGACAAAATATATTACAAAATAGGTAATAATATTTTGTCATGAACGGTTGAACAGTGGAAAGTGCGAAAGTGAATTGTGATAATTAATTTGTGGTTGTGCCATATTAGCCATTAGGTTTACACAATTTGGTTGTGGAACCGAATACTCAAAACCCAATAAGCCGCAACGCACTACTCAAACCTAATCTTTAATTTCTAATCTCTATAGTCTACATAGTAGACAGTAGTTTAGTTTACTCTAAATTTGAATTTGAATTTTTATGTGACGATGGCGGAGTGTGGGGGCGGGCTGACGATTTACCTGTGATCAGTATACTTATCTATGCGACTGACCACCGGACGCATAACATTAAGAAATATATACGATATACCTATCATGGTGCCATGGTAAATTTATTGTAAGATGTAAATGTGCTATGGAGTGGAGTGGAGAGTGCGGAGCATGCTCGAGAAACTATTAGACGAAACTAGACATGGCAATAAAATATTAAATAATATTTGTCTATGGTGTGGACTGCGGAGTGCTTTATAATCGTTTTTCTAAGGCCCAGCTCGACTGCGACTGCCCAATGCCCCACTTGCCCCACTAGCCCGAGAGCCGAGATGGAGATTGGAGACTGGAGTAGACGAGTCGTAGTCGGAGTTGTATTGTTTTATGGTTGTAGTGGACCAACATCGACCATTCGACACCGCCCACCGGCACCACCACGCACTTGACTAATCGAAGACGGATGCAGGGGAATTTCAAGTCGTCCATTGACGGCACACTGTTCAGTCTGTTTATGTGGCAGTGGCACTCCCTCCCTTCTACCCTGCTTGAACAGTTGAACCCTTTCGACACATTATTTTTTCCGCTCGCCTGCGTGATTCCCGATATGAACCGTGGACCGAACTTGCGACAATACGAATATTGTCCCATTTTTACAATTTATCAAAATACAATACGCGGTGCATCAAAGTCCGCCCCTGACGCCGACAGCTATAAGTAGTGAATAGTGATCGCTTTTTATTTTCTGTTAATTGTTATTGTCTTACGAAACGTCACCACTGAATTCGATAATTATCGTATTTTTAGTACCGCAGTCACGTTAATGTCGGCCGATCGTGCCGCCCGCTGAAAGTGTTCTTCAGTCGAATTATTATACCAGCGCGCGCGTACGCGGCTCCGACCACGTAAAACAAAAATCTGTCGACCCAGTGAGTGTTTTTTCGTGCGCTCCCAAATCCCAATATACACACACACTCGCACACCGATATACATATACGATATACATCGTCATTATCAGCGAGTGCACCTCCTCCCACATCCGAGAGCTTTTGCAAAGCGCCGGACTGTCGTTCGTTCTCCCGTCTACGAAATCGGCAGCGACAACTTCGCCATTTGCGAATAACAAGCACGCGGACTGGACGTGATCTCGAAATGGCGCAGATACTACCTATCAAGTTCCAGGAACACCTACAGGTAAATCATTAAAACTGTGCAGTGAATGTGTACACCGTGCATTGTGCTGGTGTAGGGGCCATTGTCGGCTGTACAGGCAGCAAGGCCCCTTGTCTATATACTGTTGGCCCTGGGGGAAGATGAGGCCAGGCTCTGGATAGTTTCGTGTATTTTTAATGCGACCCAAACAATCGTGCCGGTAAAACCCAAACGTTTCTGCGCCGCCGACTGATCCACCCGCCGCCTATTAATAGGTTACATCATTTATCGCGCCGTTTGCGGGTTACGACGCAACGACAAATATTTTATCGGTGATCATCTTTTACATCTCGATTCTCAATACCTAATACTAAAGTAATAGGTAGGTATTGAAGTAATAACATCGTGGGTTCAACCATTCAACGGGCTTTCCCACACTCCCCTCAACTTTTAACTTTTGTTCAGTCTGTTTTTTATCTTGGAGATTATTTGGTCTTTAATGACAGCTTATGAATGCTTATCACCTGCCAGATGTCGGGTTTACACGTTGTTTCCCCATCACGGGCGTTTATTGTGATTTAGAAGTGTACCTTCTATTGTTGCTGTAGCTGCGATGTGTCTCTGTCAAAGTTATTATGTTCAACATTTTAATCCAATTAAATGTGGGTCAAGGGGAATATCATGATAGGCGCATTATCTCTACATTATTATTTTTTTGTAGGTACGATATCAGATGGAATTAAAATAAGTGATTCATAATACTTAACAGTTATAGTACCTATAATTATTATGTTTGAACTTTGTACTTTTACAATAATTTCTTGTGTACCTACTTGATTTTTTTTTAAATTTATATCATCATTTTGTCTTTAGCTTACAAATGTGGGCATCAATCAGTCAAACATCAGTTTTAATACACTCACCATGGAATCAGATAAATATATCTGTGTGCGTGAAAAGACTGGCGATGTTGCACAAGTTGTTATTGTTGATATGGCTGATCCCCAAAATCCAATCAGGCGTCCAATATCCGCAGATTCAGCCATAATGAATCCAGCCAGCAAAGTAATTGCACTTAAAGGAAAAGCTGGTACTGAAGGAACAGCTGCATGTAAGAATTACATTGCCTTTGATTTGTTAACAATTTTTACAAAAAATATAATTTTTTTTTTTATTTTAGCTCAAAAGACTTTACAGATTTTTAATATTGAGATGAAGAGTAAAATGAAAGCTCACATTATGCAAGATGATGTAGTTTTTTGGAAATGGATTTCTCCAAATACATTAGCTCTCGTCACAGAAACATCAGTTTTCCATTGGAGTATGGAAGGTAATTTTTTTTTTTTGCATCTGAAATGCATTACCTTTATTTTAAAATTTAATTCAATTTCAGGAGACTCTACACCTGTAAAAATGTTTGATCGTCATTCTACATTGAATGGGTGTCAAATTATTAACTATAGAACGGATCATAAACAACAATGGTTATTACTCATAGGAATTTCAGCTCAAGTACTATTTTTGTTTCTACCTTTTTGAAGAGAATTATAATTATTTTCTTGGTTTTAGCAAAATCGTGTTGTTGGAGCTATGCAGTTATATTCGGTAGAAAAAAGTTGTTCGCAGCCCATTGAAGGCCATGCTGCATCATTTGCAAGATTCCAAATGGAAGGAAATAGAGAAATGTCAACGTTGTTTTGTTTTGCTGCTCGTACAGCTGCAGGGGGAAAGGTAATAACAATTATTCTGAAATTAGTTTTTCCAATTTTAATGTATTTTTGATTTACTAATTTAAATTTTAGTTACACATTGTTGAAGTGGTACAAACACCAAGAGGCAATCAACCATTTCCTAAAAAACAAGTGGAAGTTTTCTTTCCTCCAGAAGCACAAAACGATTTCCCAGTTGCAATGCAAGTTAGCTCAAAATTTGATGTAATATATCTTATTACTAAATATGGCTATATTCATCTATATGACATTGAAACAGCTACTTGCATATATATGAACCGCATTAGTGGAGATACAATTTTTGTAACTGCACCACATGATGCCACTGGTGGTATAATTGGAGTTAATCGTAAAGGACAAGTATTATCTGTCAGTGTTGAAGAAGATAACATAATACCGTACATTAATACAGTACTCCAACATCCAGAACTCGCTTTACGTATGGCTGTTCGAAATAATTTGTCAGGTGCAGAAGAACTTTTTGTACGCAAGTTTAACATGCTCTTCCAAAGTGCACAATACGCAGATGCTGCTAAAGTAGCAGCGAATGCACCTAAAGGCATTCTCAGGACACCTTCTACCATACAAAAATTTCAACAGGTTCCAACTGTTGCAAATCAATCATCCCCTCTACTTCAATACTTTGGAATATTACTGGATCAGGTATACTATTGAAGTTTTAAATATTACATTATGTATAAATAATCAGTTCTCTTAATATTTATTTGAATATTTTTAGGGCAAGTTGAATAAATATGAATCTCTGGAATTATGTCGTCCAGTTCTTGCACAAGATAAAAGGCAATTATTGGAAAAATGGCTAAAAGAAGATAAATTGGAGTGCTCTGAAGAATTAGGAGATTTAGTCAAAACTGCAGACATTTCTTTGGCGTTGTCAGTTTATCTGCGTGCCAACATTCCACCAAAAGTATTTATCAATTAATTTATAATTATTTAATTAACATACTCATTAAATTTATTTTCTATAGGTTGTTCAATGCTTTGCTGAGACTGGCCAGTATCAGAAAATTATATTATACTCCCAAAAAATAAGTTATGTGCCAGATTACATTCATTTATTCAGGAATGTAGTCTTACGTACTACACCCGATCATGCTGTTGAATTTGCCCAAATGTTACTATCTGATGACGCCGAACCTCTTGCTAATATTAACCAAGTATATAATTAATAATTTGAATAATTTGTTATATATTTTTATTTATGGACAAACAATTTATTTTAACAATTTAAAATGTAGATTGTGGATATATTTATCGAGCAAAGTATGGTTCAACAATGCACTAAATTCCTTTTAGAAGCATTGAAACATAACCGTGAAGCTGAAGGCCCATTACAAACACGTCTGCTTGAAATGAATTTAATATCTGCTCCACAAGTTGCTGACGCTATTCTCGGTAACCAAATGTTTACTCATTACGATCGTGCTCATGTTGCCCAATTGTGTGAAAAAGCTGGGCTTTTACAAAGAGCTCTGGAACATTATACAGATTTATATGATATAAAAAGAGCAGTTGTACATACACAATTATTAAATCCTGAGTGGTTAATTGGTTACTTTGGATCCTTGAGTGTTGAAGATTCTTTGGAATGTTTAAAAGCTATGCTAACTAATAACATTAGGCAAAACCTTCAAATTTGTGTTAAGGTAATTACCAAAATTTACCAAAAATTAAAATACCTAAACTTATTTTTTTAAATATTTGTGTTAAAACTAGATTGCAACTAAATACCATGAACAATTGACAACTAAGGCATTGATTGATTTATTCGAATCATTTAAAAGTTATGAAGGATTATTTTACTTCTTGGGATCCATTGTTAACTTCAGTCAAGATCCAGAAGTTCATTTTAAATATATTTCAGTAAGTTATAAGATAAAAATATCGGAGTTTATAATGTGTTTATTTTATTTGGCTCATTTTCTACACTTAATCTAATACATTTTTTGTTCAGTTAGTTATTTTATTATCTTTTGTATGTACTCAAAATCTAAAATGCCTATTAAAATATTTTTTGAATTTGAATTTCATTATTAACATTAAATTAGTATATGAATAATAACACTCAATGAGTTAACATTTTGCTAAATAGTTAATGTATTTTTATAGGCAGCTTGCAAAACTGGACAAATTAAAGAAGTGGAGCGGATATGTCGTGAATCTACTTGTTATATTCCAGAAAGAGTTAAGAATTTCTTGAAAGAAGCAAAGCTTACTGATCAATTACCATTAATCATTGTGTGTGATCGATTTAATTTTGTACACGATCTTGTGTTATATTTATATAGAAATAATTTGCAAAAATATATTGAGATTTATGTACAAAAAGTGAACCCATCACGTCTACCAGTTGTAGTCGGTGGACTCCTTGATGTAGATTGTTCAGAAGATATAATCAAAAATCTCATACAAGTTGTAAAAGGAGAATTCTCTACTGATGAATTGGTAGAAGAAGTAGAGAAGCGTAACCGTCTTAAACTATTGTCATCTTGGTTAGAATTACGTGTTCATGATGGTAGTGAAGAGCCTGCAACTCATAATGCTCTTGCTAAGATTTATATTGACAGCAACAACAATCCAGAAAGATATTTGAAGTAAGCAGTTTACTATTTTATTAATAACAATAATAATTACTATTTTTTTTTTTTAGAGAGAACAAATTTTATGATAGCCGTGTGGTTGGCAAGTATTGTGAAAAGCGTGATCCACATTTAGCATGTGTTGCTTATGAACGAGGAAAATGTGATTTGGAATTGATAAATGTTTGTAATGAGAATAGTCTTTTCAAATCTGAAGCTAGATATTTAGTGAGACGTCGTAATCCAGAGTTGTGGCTAGAAGTATTGAATGAAAATAATGTCTATCGTCGTCCACTCATTGATCAAGTTGTGCAAACAGCTTTATCTGAAACTCAAGATCCTGAAGACATATCAGTAACTGTAAAAGCTTTTATGACTGCTGATTTGCCAAATGAACTGATTGAACTATTAGAAAAAATTGTATTTGATAACTCATTATTCAGCTCTCATAGGTAATTATGAAATACCAATACGTTTTATTGATTGTAAATTCTACAATAATTTTTTCTTCTTTTCATATGAATTTAGAAACTTGCAAAATCTATTGATTTTAACAGCGGTTAAAGCCGACCGAACTCGGGTTATGGATTATATTAACCGTTTGGACAACTATGATGCTCCTGATATTGCATCCATTGCTATTAACAATGAACTATATGAAGAAGCTTTTGCAATATTTAAGAAGTTTAACGTTAATCAATCTGCTATTCAAGTAAGATATTGTTAATACAACCAAAGTTTAGAAAAATACCTTAAATTTAATAATTTGTGTTTATTTATTTAGGTACTTATTGATAATGTTAAAAATCTTGATCGTGCTTATGAATTCGCTGAACGTTGTAATGAACCAGGTGTTTGGAGCTTATTGGCAAAATCTCAACTGCAAAGTATGTTTGTCAAAGAAGCTATTGACTCGTTCATTAAAGCTGATGATCCAAGTGCATACATGGATGTTGTTCAGACTGCACACAAAACAGGTATTTGTTGAATTTTGTATTATTTAGGTACAAATAATTTCCAAGTTATATGAATGTTTCATTCAAAAATTTTTGTCTTGATTGTAGGAAGTTGGGAAGATCTTGTACGTTATTTGCAAATGGCGCGTAAGAAGGCTCGTGAATCTTATATTGAAAGCGAATTAATCTACGCTTATGCCAAAACAAATCGTTTTGCAGATCTTGAGGAATTTATTTCTGGACCAAATCACGCTGACATTCAAAAGGTAATTTTTTTGATGTCTCATTGTATAGCATATTATATTCAATTATGTAATAATATATTTTACAGATCGGTGATAGGTGTTTTGAAGACAAAATGTATGAACCAGCTAAGCTGTTGTATAACAATGTCTCAAACTTTGCACGATTAGCTATTACTCTTGTACATCTTAAAGAATATCAGGGTGCTGTCGACAGTGCCCGTAAAGCAAATAGCACAAGAACATGGAAAGAAGTGTGTTTTGCATGTGTTGATAACAACGAGTTCAGGTTAGCTCAAATGTGTGGTCTCCATATAGTTGTTCATGCTGATGAATTAGAAGATTTGATTAACTACTACCAAGTAAATATAAATAATTACTTTTGTAAAATTGTTTTGGTAATATAACAAGCTTTATTTTTATATCCATTTAGGATCGTGGTTATTTTGAAGAACTTATTAATCTTCTAGAAGCAGCATTGGGATTGGAACGTGCACATATGGGAATGTTTACAGAATTGGCTATTTTATACTCCAAATATAAGCCGGCTAAGATGAAGGAGCATTTAGAACTCTTCTGGTCTCGTGTTAATATCCCCAAGGTTTTAAGAGCGGCTGAACAAGCACATTTGTGGTCAGAGTTAGTATTTTTATATGATAAATATGAAGAGTATGATAATGCCGTATTAGCCATGATGAATCATCCAACTGAAGCATGGCGAGAGAGTCATTTTAAAGACATTATTACAAAGGTATGAAAAGAAATTGTTTAGGTATTCATGTTTGTTTCTTAACTTATAACTATTGATTTATTTTTCAGGTTGCTAATTTAGAATTATATTACAAAGCAATACAATTTTACCTTGATTATAAACCGCTTCTGCTCAATGACTTATTATTAGTGTTGACACCACGAATGGACCACACTAGAGGTGTTGCCTATTTCACTAAGGTACTGTAGTCTCAACATATTATTAATTGCAGCTTAATACAACTTTTTTTTAATTTAGACAAATCATTTGCAATTAGTCAAAACCTACCTGCGTTCCGTGCAATCTTTGAATAATAAAGCTATAAATGAAGCACTAAATAATTTACTGATCGATGAAGAAGACTACCAAGTAATTATTTTAGCCATTATTTGTATTTGCCATGAATGATTGATTTTTTTTGTTTTTATAGGGTCTACGAACGTCCATTGATGCATTTGATAATTTTGACACAATTGCACTTGCCCAAAAACTTGAAAAACATGAACTTACTGAGTTTAGACGCATAGCTGCTTACTTGTACAAAGGAAATAATAGGTGGAAGCAGAGTGTTGAATTGTGCAAGAAAGACAGATTATATAAAGTATGTGGTTATTATTAATATTTAATGTTAGTATTAAGCCTTTACTCTATTGTAATTATGTAATTAATGTATTAGGATGCAATGGAATATGCGGCAGAATCAAAAAATTCAGAAGTAGCTGAAGAATTAGTCACGTGGTTCTTAGAGCGTGGAAACTATGATTGTTTTGCTGCTGCTTTGTTTCAATGTTATGATCTTGTGCACCCAGACGTTGTATTGGAACTAGCGTGGAGGCACAAAATCATGGACTTTGCTATGCCTTACCTTATTCAAGTCACTAGAGAATATGTTGCCAAGGTAGATAAATTAGAAGAAGCCGAATCCAAGAGATTGGAAGAACACAAAGAAGAAGATATCAAACCAATGATGATACGTAAGTGTTATTGAAATACATATTTATTATCGTTCATTTTTGTTATTTTATTAATTTTTTTTATATAGCTGAACCACAACTAATGTTGACAGCTGGTCCATCGGTTATGGGTAACATGTACTCGCCGTCCTATCAAGGAGCTGTAGCCCCTTCACAGCAACCTTATGTACCCCCAAGCGGAGCCCCATATGCAACTTCAAATACTTTACCCTATCAGGGCTATGGCATGTAATGTACCTATTATATACCCCTTTCCTTTATAGCAGTATTTTATAAGAAAACAATGATGGGCTTTGCTATAATCTGATAGAAAATTTACTACCCAGGTATAAAATATTTATATTTTATAAATAATCAATTAAAAAATCATTCCAAAAAAAAAAATTAACTTAATAGGCTTTTGAAAAATATATACTCATCATTGTTAGATAATATTGAATAGTTAATGTTAATACTTGTTAAAAATATTACTTGTTTAAATTATTCAACCTCACTTCGTAACTTATGATTTATTTGCGTATACATTTTTAATATTGATTTCACGTTAATTTTTATAATTTATTTTATTTATAATCGTATTATTATTATTACTATAAAACATTATTATTATTATTATTATTATTATTATACATTTTTTTTGTAAATTATTATCTACAATTTATATAGAAATATAAAAACAAATTATAATGATAAATGTCTTTGTCGTTCTGTAAGTGTAACAACACTTTCAGTTTTGCTAAAATATTGAAAAACTAAATGTAAACTGTAGGATTCTAATATGTACATAATCTGTAAAACTACGGAATATAAAATTCAAATAGCCTTTTTGCTGTAACATTGATTTATATGCAAATTAAATGGTAAGTGAAAACATTTTATGGTTCTGTTGAATTTGACTAGTATAACTAATTCTGTTAATTCCATTTTACTTATGGTAATACCACTTATTCTTCTACATTGCTTTAAGGTAAGAAAAAAATACTTAAGAGGACGTCACGCCCGCGTGTTTTGTCTCTGTCTTACACACAGGTGGCATAGCAAATTTTTGTTCACCAGTTTCAATAGTTTGCTGTTAGTTTTGATATTAGAGTGAATTGATCTATTATAAAACTAGTAGATAAAAAATTATTTGTGTTCTCTCGTTGGTTTCTTACAATATTTTTTAATCATGAGTATTTAAAATACTAATGTTTTACATACTCATAACTCACTTTATTAAAAATTCGTAAAAATACAACGAGGGAACACAGATTATGTGTTTGAAAATTTGCTATGTCATCGTGTGTAATACGGAAACAACATATGAGGTTGTGACGTCTTCTTAATTCATAAAAATAATAGCTATTAAGTAATAACATTTATTTACGCAGCAGCTTGTGTAAAAACTACAGAGCATAACTGGAGATAAGAAACACTTCAGTAAAACCATACACTTATGGTTTATGAGTGAAACCATTGTATATTGTGAGTAAAATCAAATTAAATCATCAGTACTCTATTAATAGTCAGATATGTAATCAAATGATACTAAATAATATATTGGATAATACAAAGCTTACAATTAGTGTAATTGAGTTTTTTTGAAGTATACTTCCTTTTCAGCTTCATGTTTATTCAACTTAGGATCTAAAAAACGCATTTCATCTCCAGATAATTGAGGTAAAACCAGATCAAGTTTTTTTCGTAATTTGCTAAACGCGTCCTTTTCTTTGACTATTTTAGATTCTTCCTACAAATTTAATAAGGTCTTAAATTATGCAACAGTAGTTTTGAGCACAATACTACTCACCATTACAATATTTTCTTCACGTTTTATAACGTCCAACAGTCGATTCTGAATATCTTTACCTTTTTTATCAAACTTATTTTGAATATCTTTTGCATTCTCCAAAGCCTTTAGACCTTCTTCTTGTTTTGAAAGTGCCATCTATTTTAAAAAGAATAAACGTATATTAATGACAATGTATATCATGTTATGAATCTGAGGTATTAATTAATAAAACATATTATTTTCGTATAGTCTTGAATTTTTGACTTGGAAATGTTAATTACAATAAATGTACATGTATCTTAATAAATTTACAAAATACTATTTATAATTAAGAGGTCAGGGATGTGGCTTGTGCGTGTAAACTCCAAGAACATAATATATAAATATATGTCATAACTCATAGATATTCACCTTGAACATTTTTTCAGCACGAATTGATTTCATTTTAATTTGGTCGTCTAGTTCTTGCAATCTGTTTTTTTCATCAGCTAAACGTTTTTCCAGTTCTTTTGTATGTTCCAATCGTTTGTCTAATTCTTTTTCTTTTCTTTTTAGCTCCTTAAAATTCTCTTTCACTTCCACTTTAGCTTGTATCAAATCTGTTTCTGTACCAGCATCTAATTTCAGCATGGTTTCAAGTCTGTATCGTTCCGAAGCCATTTCAAACCGTTCTTCTGCTAGCTTGCGCTGTTCTTCAATGACCGACGAACGGACATCCTGGACAAATTGAAAAATACAAACTATAGTCTTATACTCTTATCTATTATTATATTAATACACACCTATACTACCCACATAATGACAATGTGTCTTATGACTTACCTCCAACTCTTGTTTGCGACTTTCAATATACTGTGTTTCTGATTTTTTTTCACGTTCCCATGTTTTACGACCATCCTCAAACGCCTTCATAGATCGTTTTAGCTCTTTATTAAAGAGTTCCAGTTCATTTCGTTCCCGTTGATTTCTCGATTGAAACTCTTCGGTTTTCATATGAAGAGCTGACCTTTCTCCTTCCAACATGGCCATCTGCTTATCTACTTCTTCCTGTAAATCTATACCCATAACGCATATAGGTATATTTTATGGAATGTTTTTTTTTAAATTTCTAGACTTCTGTTAACATGTTTTGTTTTATCAAGAAACATCAATTCATTATTTTTTATTTTTGCATGCTTAAACTACAAATTTTAAATAAGTTATTAATTTTAACCTAAAGTATTATTAGATTCTGAGCGGAGCGATGAATGCATTGATTTTACAATGATGTGTGTTTTTTTTTTGTGTCATCACCTTCTACGGCAGTAAAACTACTTCGATTTTCTTCAACAGCATCTAAGAGAATCTATAGTTGGTACATTGGGGAAAGGTGAATCAGGGAAAAACAAAAGAAAAATTAAGAAAAAACTGGAATTTACGGGCATATTGAGTTTCTAATATTTTTAGTTTTTTTTCTATGAATGTCAATAAAATTGTATTTGATGGTTAAAAAAAACTTGAAAATATACCTAATACAAAGTTCCTCGTAAGTTGTTGTTAGTGGAAATTATATAAAAAGTTAAGCGTAAATCAATAATAATTATGAGCATTTAAAGTTCAAATTTTGACAAAATACGTAAAAATTACAAAAATGTGGAAATTATTTTGAATAAGAAATTCATAAACATTTTTTTTTTCAAATCTAAAATTTTAAAATGTAATACAACATTCCTTATGAGTTTCTCTAACTTCATCAAAAAAAAGGATTAGATAGGATTAGAAAAGCTAAGGATTGAAAATTTAAAACTAGATTCCACGAAAGTAGGTTATTTTGTAACTAAAAAATCTCAAAAATATAAACATAATTTTTTTTATAGCTACTTTATGATCAAACTAGGACAAAATTAAATATTAAGTAACTATAAGTATAACGATTTTAGTTATTTAGTTGTAATTTTGTAACATCAATTCAACTTACTGGCTACCGTATTAATAATATGAAATAACAATGTAAATATAAAATAAAATATCCACACTGACAAACCGTCTCAGCTCAGAATCGTTTTTCGTATACAATGATATCATATCATTGAATTCAAATTTAATACCATCCATTATACATGCAGAGACCCACTCGTAACCTACTGTACAGTAGACATCCACTTACCCGCCCTTTTTTTTTAGATTCTGAGCGGAGCGATGAATGTATTGGTTTTACAATGATGTGTGTTTTTTTTAGATTCTGAGCGGAGCGATGAATGTATTGGTTTTACAATGATGTGTGTTTTTTTTTTATTTTTATTTTTTTTATTTTTTTTTGTGTCTGTCATCACGTTTTAGGACAGAAAAAATGCTTCGATTTTCTTCAATAGTACCTTTTCTGATAGGAAAGTGAATCTAGTTGGTACTTTGGGGGGTCAAAAGTCAAAATTTCCCAGTAGTTTTCAAGAGCGCCTGGAAAAACAAATGAAAAATTATGGGAAAAACGGGAATTTTTACGGAAAACCAATTTTCGACAAAATCGATTTTGGTTTTGGTATAACTCTAAAAGAAATGACCGTAGAGACATGAAATTTTGACCGAATGTTTATATAAGCATTTTCTACACATCATATCATTTTCAAAATATTCTGTCTTATTTTGAGCTGTTAACGGACATTTTCAGTTTCCAATTTTAGATTCTGAGCGGAGCGATGAATGTATTGGTTTTACAATGATGTGTGTGTTTTTTTTTTATTTTTTATTTTTTTTTGTGTCTGTCATCACGTTTTGGGACAGTAAAAGTGCTTAGATTTTCTTCAATAGTACCTTTTCTGATAGGAAAGTGAATCTAGTTGGTACTTTGGGGGGTCAAAGTAAACATTTTCCAGTAGTTTTCAAAAGTACCGTGAAAAACAAATGGAAAATTAAGGAAAAAACGGGAATTTTTACGCAACATTGATTTTCGATAAAATCGATTTTGGTTTTTGGTGTAAGTCTAAAAAAAATGACGGTAAATACATGAAATTTTTACTGAATGTTTATATAAGCAGTTTCTATATACCATACCGTTTTCAAAATATTTTGACTTATTTTGAGCTGTTTACAGACATTTTAAATTTCCAATCTTTTTGGTTTTTTTTTTTTTTAAAATCAATAACATTTTATTTATTCGTTAAAAATTCTTGAAAATTTAATAGAATGCTCTAATATATTGTTTCAAAGGCACATGAAAAATATTAAAAATCTGTAGTCACAATTTTTTTTTTTAAGCATTTAAAGTTGAAATTTTGACAAATTACGTAAAAATGACGAAAATTTGCAAATTATTTGGAGTTAGAAATTCATAAAATTTTTTCTTTTTAAATCTAAGGTTTTAAATTTTAACACAAGATTTAACGTAAGTTTTTCTACTTTTATCAAAAATAAAATATCTAAAAACAATTAAAAATAAATTTTTATGAGTGTTTTAAGTTCATAATTTTACAACATAGGATATTCACTCGATTTCTCATGTAGCGATTTTCTTATTTTGTTGCAATTCAAAAACAAATAACTGTAGATGCATGAAAATTTCACTGAATGTTTATATAAGCTATTTCTATACACCATTCAATTTTGAAAATATTTTGATTTGTTTTGAGCTGTTTACAGACATTTTTAATTTTCAATTTTTTTAGTTTTTTTTTTTATAATTGTCAATAAAATTTTATTTAGTGGGCCAAAAAGTCTGAAAATTTAATACAAGCTTTTTTATATATTGTTACAATATCAGTTGAAAAATTTTAAAAATACATAGGCACGATTTTTTTTTATAAGCATTTAAAGTTCGAATTTTGACAAAATTTGTCAAAATCTCGAAAATTATAAATCATTGTAATTAAAAAATTATAAAATGTTCAGTTTTATAACTAAGTGTTGAAAATTTAAAACAAAAATTCTCATAAATAAATCATACTGTAACCAAAAAATCTAAAAAATATATCAACACATTTATTTTTTACAGACATTTCAATTTCAAATTTAGACAAAATTTCATATTTAAACTAAGAATAACGATTTTAGTTATTTTGATATAATTTAAAAATATTATTTGTTGGTATATGAAACTTTTAGAATATATTGTTATATTTTATATACACGCAATGGCATTTTAAAATATAATTTTTTTTGAGAAAAATGAATTTAACCCACTATAGTAAATACTAATGTCTATAATACTAAAATGAATTACTTTATTCACAATAATATCATCAAATACATTTAGACTTAGTAA